>JXSR01S042134.1:18393-34686 GCA_000969725.1 Ophiothrix spiculata | reverse complement strand
AAAAAAAATGATTTTAAACATACAGATAGTCTTTTGAGAAGTAAAATATCTTAATTACAGAGTGCAAAATCAAAACATGCAGCATTTCATCATAATATTGAACTTCAGTTTTAAGAATGAGAGAATCATGAAGGTATATCTGTAAGATACTTTTTATAAAGTGTAGCATATATTGACCATACAGTCGACAACATCATATGGATACAGATGAACATGTAAGTGTTAAAACATATGTTACTATTTACCCGGCCAAACATCTAGGATATTTTTAGTTGGGCGCTTGGAATTTGATCCCCTGAGTTTGGGATATGCACATGTAGTATGGACTATTTAAAACGGGAATGAAGATGAAGTTTTACTGCTGTTTGTATTGACACAGCCGAAGATAGAATCTAATTTGCAAATCTCAGATTTGTTAGCCTGGTTAATACAATTATATCACTATTTGATTATAAAGGTGACATCATGATATGTAAATAATGAATCAATTTACACCGAGTTTATTGTAGTCTTAAACATATCCTTGTCAATGTTAGACTGTAAGTATGCATCCGATAACGAATCAATTTCAATTAAGATTTAAACAGAAAATAGGTGAAGTTAAATCCGCTGTTTCGATTTTTTTTTCATTTTGCTACTAATTATTCTACTTATGTATGAAATCACGAAAAAATACAGATTTACACAATTCAAAAATATTACTCTTGATACAAAAACAAAACAAAAAACAAAACAAAAAACGAAACAAACATAAACATAAACATAAACAAAACAAAACATTAATCAAAATATAATTGCACGTACCAATGCAGTTGAATCCATCTCCTGCAGGTCTCATTCCTTCTGGGCAGAAACACTGGAATTTATCGTTTTCCATTTCCTCGCATCCAAAAGCGCATGCGTCACTATGGCATCTATTATCAACTGAAAAGATAGAATAAGATAAAAGACACCTTGACGTTATAAATTGAATTTTCATACTATTTTAACACGAAACCTTTTTGATTTTTAAACTTCTGAACGATTTTTCTCAAATATATCTGTCTGTACAATTATACTTCTCTTTTATGTCAAAGGTTTTTATACACACGTACCTGAAGGTTTTTGCCAAATTTCTTCTTATTTCATAATTATTGTACTTTTAAAGACCTACAAGGTTATTGTTTACATCAGGAGTTAATTGGTCTACTTAGTAGAAAATACTCTTTCCCTTGCAGTTTACACAACGTCGCAGAATTTTGCTAGCTTTGCTTTTTACTCTCTGGTATGTCCATTTTAAATTCTTACAGTTATAGGTTACAGATGCTACGGGATATGAAAATTAAACAACTATGGAAGTGTTCCTTGGACTTACTAGTAGTATTGTCTGTTGTAGACTATTGTTAACATAAGCTCGTGTTGCTTTAAAGAAAACGATTAAACTTAAAATAATTATGAAACATATGAATACTGGGCCATATACTGTATAAGGCATTGATTAGAATTGGACAAAACTGGTATATATTGACAAACATTACTAAATTACATGATTTGACTCCAATTGAATCGCAATTCCGATAAACATAACCATATCATCCCTTTGAATTGAAATTGTGAGATTGATGATAACTTTCTGTAATAAATTTCGAAAAGACACAAATAACATTTCAAACTATCTGTCCTACAAAGTAAAATGCAGTATGTGCATTGCAGATACATTGCAAGTTACTTCCTTTTCCCTTGTAGAAATCCTGCAGAAATAAGCAGACGACCAATTCTCTTGTATAACTTAAGACAGTATCTACTGTATCAAACATGTCTACATACAACCTTCTAGCATGGGAATGGATTGAAGTGAAATTACATGCTTAATGGAAGTATCTGCTTTGCTTTATAAATGCACATACTGCGTTTTTACTTTGTAGGGCAATGATGTTTTACTTACATGAGCATGTCTTCTTGTCTATTAATAAAGCGTAACCCCGTAAGCAATAACATTTGTAGCTCCCCACAGAGTTCATGCATCGATGGTCGCATGGTTTATCACGACATTCATTGTAATCTGAAAAACAACAAATAAAAAATTAACAATGTAATTTGTAAATAATTATTGACACTCAGAAACTGTAAATGCAGACCGATTAACAAACAACATACAACTTTTCGGTTTTGATTCCTATTACTTAATGACAGTGCAATCAATCTGCTTAATGCCTGGACTTTAATAGGATTCCTCAGGGATTCAATGTTGGACCATCTCAAAGCTGTTTATTCTAAAACTGACTGCAGGATTATTTTATTCAAATGCATATTTGTAAGTATAGTAATGTACCATGAAAATACGGTTTTTAAGAATTATCTTTTGAGAAAATGCACTCCATCAGCTCAATGTATTGGACATATTGATGTGGTATTGCTCAAGGATTTAACCTTGGATCATCTTAAAGCTAACCAATATCATTCTTTGTGTTCTAAAACTGGCACTTTGGTAATATCTATTCAAGAGAACAGGTCAACTTATTGAACTGGTACTGATGTTTCCTTAAATGATTCACATTTATGAATCACCGAAGGACCCATTTCGGTACAAAGTACCCTGAATAATTTCATTTTTTAGGCCAATTTCAAACATTCTTCTTTTCAAGACTTGTTCTTAAGTTTTGTGTATTTATTTGTTTTCATGATTTATCATGGTGTGTAAAATAAAGACATTCTGTACAATGATGATTCACATTCCAATAAGATACAATACAAGGCAGATACAGCAGAAAGATCATCACACAGTCAACTCCCAAAATGCTTCAAGCATGTATGGCTTCAATTAGCGTGTTGAGCATGAATCGCATTAATTTATTAAATCTCTCTCGAGATGTCTGGTTTGTAAAATGACCACCAGGTTATCTCAAAGAATTCTTTTATCATGTAAATAGTAGACACTTCAGAACATAAGCAATGACATGATACAATCATTTATTGGGAGTCGAATATAATCAATATTTCGTTGTTATTAATGAAAAATATTTCATCGGCTAACATGAAAGTAGCCGCGCTTTTATTTTATACAATGTGGTTAAGCTAAAATGTCAAAATATTCAAATCTTACAGTAACTGTTGCTATTCAAATGCATATAACTAAATCTGCCTAGTACGTACTGTAAGAGAAAAAGGTATTCCTCAGGGATACAATCTAGGGCCATCTTATATTTCTATTGTTCTTTCTGTTGAACTTTGTGAATATACGGTATGGTAAGACTGCCTTAAAAGTGAATTATATTCAACAGAACATGCCTGCTAACACTTTATTGAACTAAAAATGTTTTATCTTGGAAATGTAATTTCTTTGAAGTTATGAATCACTGATACATTCATCTATGAAGCGGACAGAAATACCCTGGATTATTTCCTTTGTTTTGGACAATTTAATTTTTTTTTTCAAATTGTATTAAAAATTCCTCTTTTCAACACCTGTTTTTCAGTTGTCTGTTTATTTGTTTTCATGATTTATCATGATAAGTAGATTCATGTAATCCGTAAGAATGATGATTCACATTCCAATCACCACGCAGTCAACTCCCAAAATGCTTCAAGCATGTATGGCTTCAATTAGCGTGTTGAGCATAAATCGCATTAGTTTATTAAATCTCTCTCGAGACGTCTGGTTGGTTACTTGGCTGCTTTAGGTTATTTCAAAGCAATTTTTCAAAATATCTATTGTTAAACAATACATGTTTGAGCCACTTCTTGTCCTGTTATGCTAGTTGTCATTCTCAGCTTTTCCTCATCCTGCATATATTGTGTATACATTTAATTTCCAAGGACAGAGTAAAATCTAAATTGCATTTATAAAATCTTTAAAAATGAATTTTATCCAGAAAAAAATCTAAAAAGCCTATTCCGGTGGACAATTGTCTTCCTTTGTCTGGGCAAGGGTAGACAATTGTGTACCTTTCATAAACTTTTTTCTTGAAAAAGTTCATTCTCTAATATTTTATAAAAGTAATTTACATTTTATAGTGTTCGAAGGTGGTAGACTACTTATAAAGCCATTTTGGTCCCAACCTACTTCTCCATTAACCTAGTAAAATTGTACAGGGGTATCAAAAAGTATTAAACTTTACACAGAAGGAACAGAGCAATTTCGATGAAAGTTTGTCAGAATAGTTACACGTCCTTATGTACATTATGGTGCAAAAATGGTATCAGAGGTAATTTTAATTTCTTAAAAGGTGGCGATAGATATCAGCAGCCTGCCTTCTTTCCACATACCCTGTATAGAGACAATTGAGACACGCGGTGTGATTTAGGCCCTGCACTTGAACGGTTACAGTGCAGAGAAAAGATATGATGACACACCTAAATTTAGTTGTTTGATACCATAGTATAGAGTAGGGCCGGTGTTTCCGTAACCTGACCACTTGTTTTGACCACTTATTCTGACCACTTAATCTGACTACTTGTTTGTACGTCCAAATATACGCCAAATATAGTTTGACGTATAAAATTTCAATTTACATTGTGTTTACGTTAGTAACATTAAAACATATACAATGGATTGAGAGTTCAGCTTTAAGACATATAATAAAATTTAAGCTTTTATTTACTAATTTACATTTGAAGATGAAACTTTTAAGCTTTTATTTACTAATAATGTACATTTGAAGATAAAACTCAGGGTTTCAAAAATATGCATACAAATAAGCTAAAATATGTATTTGTCTTCATACTATTCAACACCGTTTAATTTATTTCTGAAGACAAATAAATAAAGCAAGAAAATGTGACGACTTGAAAATTTCATTGGACGACTGACATATAAATATTATATCATTCATACACAATGTTATATAGAAATATCATACGTCAAGTTATACGCCGGCGTATATCGTTGTACACCCCTGGATTATGTGATTAAGACTCTCAAGAAGGTATTTCTATATACTGTGTATTTTGAAATTGTATACGTCAAACTATACGCTGCCGTATAACCAGTGGAAAGAATAGGTGATGAACTCTCAACTCATTGTATATATGTTTTAATGTTTCTAATATAATACAATGTAAATTGAAATTCTGTACGCCAAACTATACTTGACGTATATTTAGACGTACAAACAAGTAGTCAGATTAAGTGGTCAGAATAAGTGGTCAAAACAAGTGGTCAGGTTACGGAAACACCGGAGTAGGGCCTCCTCTTTTAATTGAGACCAAAACTAGAAGTCGACCGTTGAACACCGTCACAATGATGTGATAAACATGGCCGATCTGAAAATGTTGATTTTCATCAAAATACAAAATGAATTTTTCAGTAGAAAAGATCTCTGCAATGATGGTCTATGGACAGTCCGTTTAAAGAGGGAGAAATGTCTTACTTTGCACAGTGTCTATGTAAAGATGCATTAAAGATCTCATTCTAAAATTAGGTTCCTGTCTCTAGGTATTTATTCTGGGCAAAGTTTAAAACTTTTTGATACCCCGTTGTATTGTATTTGTATTTTGCTCTACTCTTATATTTGTAAGGTAATAAAATTCAAAGGATCAAATTACATGACACAATTGCTTACTTATAGTGTTAAAACAAATAAAATTTGAACAAATACTAGTAT
Source organism: Ophiothrix spiculata (assembly GCA_000969725.1). Lineage (NCBI taxonomy): Eukaryota > Metazoa > Echinodermata > Ophiuroidea > Amphilepidida > Ophiotrichidae > Ophiothrix > Ophiothrix spiculata. The sequence continues at coordinate 29,104 of JXSR01S042134.1, read as the reverse complement.
CTTAGACGTCATAACATCGTTCATAAGTACATACCATATACTTCTCAGGATACAAGCTTCAGCATGTTGACCTGTAGTTAACATTTCATTCTTAGTTGATAATAGTGCGTTCTGACAGATATTTAGTGTCCATCTATGACTAATAGGGCTTATGTAGCCTTTTATCATCTTTCATCTATACATTACGTCATTAACATGCCATATAGAATAATCTTTAGCAACTTTTTTGATTTTGACAAAGAACTGATATTGTAAAGATAAATTGGTTTCTCTCGACCTTTGAATATTATTGTAGTATGACCATAGTTACGGCTGTTTAGAGCTGGGACAACACATGTATAGATCTATCTGTTAAGTATTTTAGTTGATAATTTGCTTTATAAATGATAACTAAAGAGTTTTGGCGATGGTTAAGTCAATTAATAATATAATATTGGAGAAAATGTTTTTGGAACACAAAGCCCGTTTATTGCCTTGGTTTTATTATCAAATTCAAACTTCCTATTCATGTTTATAAAGATCTTCATGTAATGTGGCAAGGCTTAAAAATTAGTTGCCTTAACATGTTAACTTGACACAATAATTGAATAATAATGACAGCGTACAAGTATTATTCTCTTAAAGAGATGTGTCACTCGGACATTGTTTACAAGAAATAATTACATATACACGACAACCACAACGAAAATTATGGTCAATTTTGTAACTTGTAAATAAAACCGGTTGCGCAAAGTCAATAAAAATAATGACGGATCCTTATGTTTGTCCCTTTTTACGAAGATTAGAGAAATTTAACATTATCTGCATGTCATATTAGGGCTCTGTTAACAAAGTGCGACACTTTTTAGCAATTAGTTTTAAACATTGATCAAAAGATGTCGACCAATTCGTTAATATCTTTGGCTTAAACTAACACTTATGGAAGAGACCATAGGACATCAAACCAAGTGATATTGGAAAATCATTACTGATGCTACGACAGTTGTGAATTCAAGTCTCTGGGGAAGTTGTTTTCTTTAATGTGTGGACAGTGAAATAGCCTTGTAAATGAAGTAATAAAAATGGCAGACAATGGTCACATATCCATAGTTTATTCAAACTGTAATTACAAGGCAAAATGGATAAGATTTAGCCTCCAAACGTCAGAAGTTATTTGTTTCGTTCTATTTGATCTTCTTTTTAGCTAAAAGATGTTACCTTCAGTCAAAATTGTATGGAACCAGACAATCTTTGCGCAGCTGAATTTATTTACAATTTACAAAATTGACCATACTTTTCGTTTTGGTTGTCGTTTTTGATACACCCTGTGTAGCAAGGCTCAAAAATTAGTAGCCTTAACATGTTAACTTGATACAATAATTGAATAATAATGACAGCGTACAAGTATTATTCTCTTAAAGAGATGTGTCACTCGGACATTGTTTACATTGTCATCTGACCTGAGTCATCTGAATCCAGGATAAAATGAAGTTAGTCGCGGAAGATTTTTTATGGTCGAGACATTTATTAAAACCTTGTCTCCTCACTAGTTTTGACAAGAGTTCAAAAGAGGCAACCATCAAATAACAAGATAAGATCGACGGGCCTTCACTTCGTAAATAGATCACTTTCCATATTTATTATAAAACAGTCAGACAAAATATCTTAAAAAGTATATATCTATTCTGATCATTAGAAAAATGAACAGTGATTGGTTTGTCGTCGCAAGCATGAAGTACACGAAAATCGAGCAATGATTAATACCCAATGTGGATAAAGAAGCTTTCAGACCTTGTAAAATAATTTCCGTTTATGAAACTTAATCTTACTTGGTGTTTGAACAAATCCTTCGCCCTTACCATTTATCACCACATCATTTGGGATTTATTAGTAGGATTGAAGACGTAATCAGAATCTTGTGGTTTTTAAAGATCTCTCTAAAATATGTGGCATACAAAATCATGACAGTTTTAAGTATTTTGAATAACATATAGACACATTAACCATCTTAAGGATTAAGGATATTATAAGGTGGGAGATGAAGTAACAAACTAGAGTAATGATTAATACTAACTGTGGACGAAGAAGCTTTCAGACCCTGTAAAAGAATTTCCGTTATTGAAACTTAAGCTTACTTGGTGTAAGAATAAAATCCTTCGCCCAAACCAGTTATCGCCTCATCATTTGGGATTGATTAGTAGGATTGAAGACGTAATCAGAATCTTGTGGTTTTTAAAGATATCTCTATAAATATGTGGCATACAAAATGACAGTTTTAAGTATTTTAAATAACATATAGACAAATTAACAATCTTTAGTGAGCATCGAATTAAGGATATATAAGGTGGGAGATGAAGTAACAAACTAGAGCAATGATTAATACTCACTGTGGATGAAGAAGCTTTCAGACCTTGTAAAGGAATTTCCATTTTTGAAACTTAAGCTTACTTGGCGTTAGAACAAATCCTTCGACCAAACTAGTTATCGCCTCGTCATTTGGAATTGATTATTAGAATTGAGGACTTAACTAGGATGCTGCGGTTGATCCCGGTTGTGTTTCATTAAGGAACCACCATGTGCTAATTGAAGCCATAATTGGGTAGCTTTAAACTACTTGAAACAGACTTGTGCCAGACTACGTATTGGGTGTGTTCAAGGCTTTTGCAATATATGTTACCACCGGCAAAACCACAAGGGCAAAACATAGTATCGATTGATGCTAATTACCGACAGTATCGATAAATTCTAATCAGTAGTTTTGCACTGGATGTCTTAAGTTTTTCAGTTGCACACCAGTCCACATAGCAACTACACCATTAAATTTGCCAATTTACATTTTGGTGGATACGACTAGATAAGCTCAGAGGTTAATAAGCAGATAAGTGGTAATTTATCAATAGATAATTAATATATCATGCAAGACGTGAAAGTCAAACTACAGAGGGCATTATAGCTTTGTTGGTGGAACAATACATTTTATTCTAAATAAGCACAATTTACGCGTGCTGATTCTGTACTGCTTAATACTTTGTCATTGTTTTTATCGGGGTCCACCCGTTATTCAGAAGACCTGCTATTCGGAAGGTCCGTTTTTCTGATTTTTTTTCTGAAGAGTGGACTTTCTGAATAATTAGCTGATAAGCTTCGATTGACCTATTACTAACATTTAAAAAGCCCGCTATTTAGAAAACCCATTCTCAATATTGGCCTTCTGAACATAAGGTCGTCTTAGTAAGTAAACAGATACATCCAATATTTAGAATACCCATTACTTAGAATCACAATTCTGAAAAGCGGGCCTTTTTAAGATAATTACAAAAGTGGCCGGCTATTCAGAAAATTATGAATAGCGGGCCTTTTGAATAACGGGCCTTCTAAATATAGGACCTTCTGAATAACGGGCCTTCTGAATGACGGGTCTTCTGAATAACGGACTGTTTTGATCATTCTTACCTCTGTTGCATGTTTCCCCTGTCCATCCCTTGTCACATTGGCATCTGTTGGGTGCTACACATGTACCATGATCGCAACCATTGTCACACACGGCTGAGAACAAGAAACAAAAGAAAAGAAACATACTTGTAATCATAATATTTTAACCATTTAAGCGCTAGATATACTCCGTCATTTTTGTAGTTTGTAGACATTTTCATTAAGAATTGTTCTCATGGTGATTGGTTTTTAAGAATGGTGTAAACTTTCATTCTAAATGAACATTTCCCTCGTAAAATTTCACCATTGTGTAAATCATAACCATCATTGCAAGAAGAGATTAGCTTACCATGAATACATGAATAGATCTAAGCCGTAGAATCAATATCAAACATTATACTTCCCATCAGTAAGCACTTGAAAATGTGCAATGGGGTGAAAAATAGGTCTCCATTTAATACATTCTTCATAATGTGAAAATTTAGAATGAACATTCTCATTCATAATTAACAGTTACTTCATTCTTAAAAAACAAATCACCATGAGAAAAATTCTGAATGAAAATGACTACAAAAATGACGAAGTATATCTAGTGCTTATGACCTTATGAAAAATCCCCAAAGAAGAACAGTCTATAGGGTAAACAAAACATTATTGAACAATTTGAACAAAAATCCATGGTAGGAGTATTTGCAAACAATAGGACCGTACACTCTAATTTTTTTTATAATTAAGGTCTAGGTAATAAGGGAGGGAAAACAACATTATAGAAGGTCAATGTTAAAATCGCCTATTTGATACAACATTAAGCAAAATTACATAGTGGGGTTGCATTTGCAAGATATGGGCCCTGCAATATGGATTTTTGTTTATGCTGTCCAATGTTTTTTTTGCCTATAAGTTTTTAAATACTCATGACACTAAAGAAATATCGAGGTACAAATCAAAGATTAAGAGGTTTTGTTCAAGACAAACCGTCTTTAACTAACATTTAATCTGAAAGAACCTGTCAGTTAGTAACAAATCATATAAAAATAAACTTAATCAAAGTTTATAATTTTCAAAATTATTTGATTTTTTAAAAGCTTTGATATGTTTTGTTCCGAGATTCAGAAGAAAGGAAACAATACTCAAAATTGTGAGTTTCTATGTTAAATAAGTGTGAAGTTTTACCACAGTTCTTTATAGAAAAGAATTTCATTACAGACATCTTAAAGGAAACTAAAATAACCGGCTTGGATTATTTTAAGTTCAACTTACCCCTGAAGTTAAAATACCAATAATCTCTCTTACATTATTCATGATTCTCATGTTACAGTTAATTAAAACTTTCTTTTGCAACAGCTTAAAAATACCAAGGCATTAAAAGTGAACTAATAACAATAAATATCTGAAATTATCAACAATAATTTCTTGATGTGAATATTGACAAATTGATAAGACATAGAATATGTGATAAGTTACAGTTTATTTTTTTTTTATACGATCCACGTTTGCTTCATTCTTTTTAAATTCGGCTTTGTCAAATTGAGATGACTGACCATGTCGTGATAAAAAGTCGTTAAGTGGATTTTTCATCGCTCTGACCGTGCAACATTACTATTCATATATAAAACTAAGATACAAGTGCATAGACACTTCTTGTGCTAATTCTTAGCATCCTATTTTTTATTAAGGTTAACTGTACTTTTGAAAAGGGTAATCCCCAGAAATCCCTACCAAGGTCATTGTCAATTATAGTTATTTGATGACAAAGAATTTGACAGGGGATCAATTTATGAGACCTAGAAATTGAATAAAAACATTTTTCTGACATTGAGACTTTTGATCAAAAGTTTGGATTACAATTGAAAATGTGAACAGACGCATACATTGTTTTAGACAGTTGCGTTTATAATTGACAGAATAATGGGCATTTAAACTCGTTCTCTAAATGAAAAGGTAATTAAACTATATGACTATCTTTAGAACCATACAGTTCTTTTTGTGAAAAATTATCAGGGGCTGCGAATAGTCAATTGGGTCACTTTACTTTGTATCTTTGGAGGGATTGACAAATGTAACGATTGCGAATAAGGTAAAGACATTTAGCAATAGCTTAAGCTTCGGCATTTTTTTAAAAAAAATATTAACAGTCTTTTGCTTTGACTCTCACATTCTGCTTGCCTGGAATGAGTACATATTATTTTTTAATGCCCACTCATAATAAGGACAAGGTATCGTGCAAACAATTTCAGCATTTATTTACAAGAAATTAGAAATTTTTATTTTGCTACGTGCTTTTAGTTTTCAGACATAATTTCGGCAAGTCACTCGTCAAATCAATATTTGACAAATTTATATCATCACTATTATGTCGGTTTGTTCCCTTTCACTGCAAAAAATGAATTAGCATTTGATAAGCTCCTCGTATACGAACCTATGTTAGCAACTGCTACGGGTCGACGGCCAGTGCTAATCAGACTATTATAGACTCACCAGGTATACATTGTTTGTATGCAGCGCCCCAAGAAGGAGCATTCGGCACAGGGAACCAACGGCTTAACGTCATTTCCGAAGCAATTAGAGTAAAGTTTCTTGCCCAAGGAAACAAGGAGACATAAACCGCCTAGAATTTACTTGGGAACAACTAGCAGCATTTACTAATATTAACGGATAGAAAATTATATGCAAAAGCTAGAAACAGCAATTGCGACTTGAATGAATTCTGCCTGCTATCTTAGAAATAATTCTATTAATTCTATTACAGCTATGTCATTAACGTTTGGGTGAGGGGTGTTGACACCGTCACAACCAAATGTAATCCAATGATTACAATTTTGTATTAAAATGTATGAGAATGAAACACGAAATTCATATTTTTTTACAAGTATATTTGTTAAAGATTAACTTCTAAGCATTTACATCCATCACCAAGTTCAAAGATAACTGACAACGTGCTAAAACCATCACTTTAAATTAGTTCTTAATAGTAGCCTCGATTCTCAGGCGCGGGTTAAACACAACCGGTTTTCCAAATGGGACATTTGCCTCCTGTGTGTCTATTAACCCAGGCCGTCAAATAGATCACATTTTGTCGTAATCAGCATTGATTGTCCAGTAGAACGTGGTGACTGACAGCCAATTTGACACATTATGAAGTCATCATTAGTAGCTCGTGAGGGTTATCGCCCTTCAGTTGACCACTATAATAAACTACTTTTTATTGGGAACTTTTGCGTAATTGACCATTTTTATACTTTGTGCGCACAACGTCATTTGCGCATAGTGTAATATATGTCGGTTGCGCATAATTATATTAGCGGCACTTTCAAGATGCATTATGGAACATGCGAAAGTAATCTATAGAGGGTTTGCACGTGACGTCATCGTACTCACAACACCATTTCCATGGGCCGGCAAACAAAAAGTCCCGATGACAATCTTTTAGCAATATCACGATACCAGATCACAGCTGATGATGACAAGAATATACAGTACATTTATTTAGTTTAATGTTCAAGTCATGATTTGAAGTCAATCACAAGTTACAGCCGATTTTGATATCCTGTTTACATTACAAACTACTCCGAGCCCACCAAGATGGCGACGAGAACGGTTGCGTGTATTGTGCGTATCGCGTCGTGCAAACCCTTTATTGGCATATGTTTAAAAGTGCACAAAAACTCAAAATGTAATGAGAAGTCCGCAGGTCATAGGGAGGCCCAAATTTGCAGACATTATCTAGACGGTTTTTGATTGATTACTGATATCCATTCCAAGTCTACATCAGCAATATTCTTGATTTATGAAACACAACTATACACCTACCAATATTTTATGCATATTTTGTTTCAGGATGGTCAGCCAATACATACCCATGTCCTATTCATTATTCATACTAACATTCACTTTGAAATCGATAACTTTGAAAGCAGATGATTTCTTTTAAATAAGAGGCTGATGCAAATGTAGACATTTGTGTCCATTAATTTGTATAATTTTGATTTGACCAGGTCTATGATTTGACTTGGAACTAAACACAATTTGGAGACTGAATGAAGTTGTCATCACATAGACTATTCTGTTTTTAGTCTCTTGTAAAATAATCTTGGTAATCCCATGGTGGTGTTGGCAAGTTCAACCTACATAGCAGAAGAGTCATTTGGGGCAGTGTTCATAAAGCAAAGCAACTTTTACACATATCATTCATGAAAGTATCAGTTATATTGAAACAGTGGATAAAAACAGTCACTATGTCAAAGATAATAGATGCATAAGTATGCATAAATGCATAAATAGCATTAAACTTTGTAAACGTGATTAATAATTGAATACGCCAAGATAAGAACATCCCAACTCCAATAGCTTCCTTCTGTTCTGTAAAATATAAATGCACACAAATCTCTGAAAATGCTTTCAAATCACTAAAAAGCATTTCCATGTCTTTATCCCAATAAAAGTGTCACATTTGACCTTGTAGTTGACTTTTTTAGACATTGTAGATAATTTTTCTAGCATATAGTTGCAGGGGGGAGCTCATGGAGTTGGGATTTTCTTGTAATGGCTGTTTCAATATAGCAACTATGTACTATAACAATTATCTAACAATGTCTAAAAAAAGTCAACTACAGGGTCAAATGTGACACTATGATTTAGGATATTGACATGGAAATGCTATTTTAGTGATGTGAAAGCATTTTCAGAGATGTGTATGCATTTACATTTTATAAGTATAATTAACAGAAGAGAGCTATTGGAGTTGGGATGTTCTTATTCAGGCGTATTCAATTAGATGGCTCAATGGAATCATGAACATACATACAATTCCTGAAATCTTCATTTTGTCTTGAGTAGGGTATAGATAGTCACAGAATAATGATTTTCTCAAGGTCATTCACAAATAGTCCAAGTTGGTTTAGAATATCTAGGGAAGTGGTTGTAAGAACCTCCTTTGGACACTGCTGTACTGCAAGGGTCTTAAGAAAGTACAAAAAGTACAAATATAGTACCTGTAGAATATTCGTGGAAGTATCAAATATGTTTGAATCAAGACAATTTGTCTGGACCCACTTTTAGATTTATTATCAGAGGTATTACTGGTGCAGTTCAGGATTAAGATGTGGCGCCTAAGGTGAGGAACCAAAGGAAGCTTTTTCCACCGAGAAATAAGGTGTTATGAGCATCGCTATATTTCCAAGTCAATTTTTGTGAAGCATCTTGTCCATTTTCACCTCAGGTCATCTTGATATTTTCAGGGACTTTTTTTTTCAGGGAAATTGGGTTCGATTATCTCTTCTCCAGATAAGGGGCGCACCATTAGATTTCCAGGGGGGAGGAGGCAGTTTTTTGGGAAAAAATTCCCCCTCCTAGGACAGAAGAAAAAAAATCCCCCTGAACATGGAATAGGCAGAAAAACAGTAATTTCATGAAAAGAAAAATTTGCCCTCGAATGGGGTGCGAAAAAAACCCACCCCGAACTCAACTTCCTGATCCCCCCTGGAAATCTAATGGTGCGCCCCTAATGATCAGGGAAAATGGTTAACATTACTAATATGTCCATTCACACGTTTAGATAACGTAGGCATTTTGGGCATTTCAGCCAATGGGAAAATGTCCTTAAGGATAACTTAGGTGGCAGAGTTACAATTGTAGAATTTGCACTATTTTAGTTCAAACAAAGTTGAAGATCAGTTTGTAATTCGGCACAGTGATATTGTGTAATTTTTATTTTCCAAAATATTTTTCTATCATTTTTGGCACGTTTTGCTAACTTTAATAGTCAAGACGATCGCTATATATTTTGATTAGAAAATAAACAAAAAATATTTCCAGTCCTGGTTTGATTCAGCATTAAATGCTCTTACCTTCATGTTAAATTTCTTGCTTTTATATCAAATGACGCAATTTTTCAAAAGAATCCTCAAGTACGAGAAATTGCGTGACTCACAATGACAGCGAATAATGACAATATAGATGCGTGTCTTTAGAAGTAGTGTGTGTGTAGGTCTCAAGCAAGGATTTGGTGGTTGTTTACAGATACTTAGCAAAATAATTTTACATGTTGATAAATAAGAGGCAGTTTTAATGTCTTCAAGACAATGTTAACGTGACATATCATTTGTTGACAACTGCTGTAACATTTGCCGATTTAAGATAAGTCATCATTTACCAGATGATAACAATGTCACTGACAAAAAGGGAACAATTGTACTTTAGGTCTCATCCAGAATTTTAGGGATAGGGTTTAGGGTTAGTGTTAGGTTTAATTTAGTTTTAGGGCTAGGGTGTAGGGTTAGGGTTAGTTTTAGGGTTAGGGTTAGGGTTAGGGTTTAGGGTTACGATTAGGGTATAGTTTTTGATGGGACCTAAAGTGTACTTTTTCCACAAAACGCATCTGAATGCCCAAATGACGTTGAATATACATTTTTTTGAGTTTCAGTTAATGGAAAAAGACATCTGAATTCTTGTACTTTTTTAATGTTTGAAATGTAATATTTCAATCGGATTTTTTACAATTTCAAAATTTAAATCTTAAGAAGTGCGATACTTCTGTAATATGTTATAAGTATTAAAACGTCAACTTCAATCATATATTACGCACTGACAAGAAACAACAGTATAAATTTGACGCGTTCTTTTTCGGGTGTGTTGAGATCATATGTCATTATTTTAGATAAGTAGGACAAGAACAATGTATCATAATACTTTATGATGATATTACAAGGTTAAGTTCAGTCAAAGTACTGTCACATCCAATTAATAAAAAATAAAACTGTCCCATTTTGCACCAGATACCGAGTGAGGTGCAGGATTGTGTCTTTTTGACAAAATGTTCCTATTCAATGGCAATACTCCATTCATTTTTTTCAAGAACGGGGCAATTCTACAAATAGATACAATACTGCACCTTGATGCAGATACCTTGATCGTTACTTCTATTGGATAAATAACAAATGATTGTTTTATATTTGCTGTAAATCCTCATTTTGAATTATGAGAATCTATTTATGGCAGTGGTTAAGCTAATACTTCTTCTACAACGTGCTTTTTCCAGTTGTAGTTTTCTTATTACGCTGGTACCCTCGATTTCGGCGCTTCAGTGTATGGGTCAGACTGCCCACCAGTAAGAATTACACACCTTGATATAATTCAACAACCCCGGGGGGGTAACTGATATTTGTGTCCGGGTAACCACCCGAGTTCCGCAGGTTCCGAAGGTGAGACCAAAAATTAGCAAAAATTAGTGAAATGATACCCTATCTGAGACCATAAATTTACCATATACGTTCGAATGGATACCCTATCCGAGACCATACCT
>JXSR01S042134.1:0-14394 GCA_000969725.1 Ophiothrix spiculata | reverse complement strand
GCCATTAAATATCTGCTATATTGTGGGTTATTTATCATCATCATGGTCTTTATGGACATATCTCGCATATTCCTGTAATAGAGATAAAGAAATAATATTACTATAGCTATATCGAAATTGAGACAACGTGTATGCTAAATATTCTCGTCAAAACCCATATATTTACAGGGGAAAAACAAGGCACACCGCCATTTAAATTCCGAGACAAATGGAGACAAAATTGGGGGTATTCGGGTTTTTGCCGATAGCTTGCCGATGATGCATCGCACCTTGTCATAATGCGCGCAAATTGAAACACGCACACACGCTTTGCGTGCAGGTTGGCGTATCATTCGCGTAAAGTATTATTTGTGCAGGTTATCCCCCCGCTTAACCAAGTCTTGGCACTCGGATTTGATTTTGGCAGGAACCGAGTGGACCCGAATACCCCCAATTTGAGCTCCATGGCTGACGACGCCATTACACGACACGGGCTGGTATACAAAGCCTGGTATCTCCCCTGTAAATCTATGTCAAAACCTAAGAAGTCATATAAAATGGTCAAGACAACTTGAGTGGAATTTTGACTAAAATTTGTAATTAAAACCAGGAATTGAAGTTTTGATAGGTGCAATAATCATGCTGCTGCCAAGACCATATCTAAAAAACGGTATTATATCCAATACTGCAAATGGTGTACAAATGTGTTTTTGTTATTGAAGAAAATAAAATATAACTATTGACATGCATTGCCCTATTTATCTTGCTTATCATCCGGTGTATTATTATGTGGTTGATATCAATATGATAGCTACACACATTTTATTAGAACATCCATTTAACACGATTAACTTGAGAGAGGACTTTCCGTTACATGAACAAGATAAGGACTAACCACCGTCATTGAATGTCAACTTTTATCAGTTACATTAAAGACATTTTAATCAGGTTTAACATATGTGGTGTTCTGAACCTTCAACAAACATTTCCATACTTCAACCATGGACATTAGTGTGCACTTTTTTACTTGTTGAGTTCGCTTAATTTGATGTATCATGGAAATAAGGAAATTTACATTTTAGAGTACACTATAGTGGTTTGAAGAAGTTTAAGCACTTTGTAGTTGTTCTTACAATTTACAATACATTTACCAAAATTCAAATTTGAAAATGTCCCATCAAAAACTTAAACCATGACCCGCCCTTACTCACTAACCGTGACGAAACCCTAACCCTGATCTTAAACATACCTTAACTCCTAACCCTAGCTCTAAACTTAAGTATACTTAGTCCCTGTAATAGTTCAGCTTACGAGATATAAAAGCATAGACCTTTTCAAACAGCGATCTGAAAACTTCGGAAAACAAGGTCACTTGCCACAGCAGTTGCAGTCGGCAGACGACAATGAAAACAAAAAATGAAAGTACCGCCAAAAGTACACGATAAAAACGGCAACGTTCGTCGTTGTTGGAAACATACCGTAGAAGTGTCGAACTTTGTCAAAAGATGAGGCACTGAGGTACTGTTTATTTCCGGAAACGATCGGAAAGCTTTCGGGTATCTTCGAAAAAAAAATCGGTTTGAAAAGGTCTATTATATAGCCAGGTGGTCAAAATGCTTATTTTCAAGGAATAAATTGTACAAATATTACAAATCACAAAATGTGGATAAGTTCAGTGCTTGAAAATATAAAAAATAACGGTTTTAGAGCTGACAAAACTTGTTCTGCACCTCTACCGCCTAGACCCAAGATACTGATACATGCACCCAAACCTTTATCATATTTTTATTGTATTATAATATATACTCCGTTTTCTTTCTTTAAGATAATGTTGAACATACTGTGTGTTTTGATGCATTGTTGTACAATATTTTGAAAATCAAAAATCAAAATAAAAAAAAAAAAAATTATGTGAAATGGTTCGAGTTAAACTATGGCAATGGTACAAAGCATCAGTTTTAAATTTTGGACATGCCTTCTTGATAAAACGTTGCCACTGAATAAAGACACCGCTATGATAATAAATGACACATTTGGTATGAAACTTAAGATGATTTATTCAAATAATATTGATTCAGATATACCTATGGCGATTCTACCAATATAACCAGTTTAAGAAGTGTTTTACATCATATAAAAAAAATACAAATACAAATAGAGCATGAAGATGAATCTTCAACTCGATGAACTAGACAATGCAATCTACTTCACGCGGATGTAATGATATCCAATGGCATTTTACCGAAGTCAGTCTGAGATATTTTTATTTTGGATATCCCTTGGCAGGCCGGCAAAGAGGAGGTCATCTTCTGTTTTTTGATTTCCTTTCTGTCTGAGTATCAATCTGTTTAGTCAATGTTGCTACTTTATGCTTTTTATATGAATAATTTATCATGTTTAAAAAAAAAAAATCCATGAATTCCTCAACTTAATAATATTACTGTAAATAAATAGCAGATGATTTTGCCATAGTTACTGAATTCATACGTTTTATCAAGCAAGAGGTTCTTTTTACGTCAGTTCTCTATTTGGAAATGTCGATGATCCACGTTGAATGTTTGTTTAATGAAATATATTTTATCTTCTCAAACATGTTGAATATTGGCGATGAACTATATACTGAATGCTTTCAAATACAGCATAATATTACTTAAGCCGTTTAAATCAAATACTTTTACCTGATTTGTTAGTCTGATGGTGCAATATTTTCTAATAATGACGTAATATTTAAACAAATAGAAACATGAGTGTTATAAATGTGATAAAAAGAAATAATGGATCACTGTTGTACTGGAAACTAATATTGAAGTTAAGTTTTGCTAAACTTTGTAAGTTTTTATTGTCTTATGTTTTGTTTGAAATTAGATATGATTTGAATTCAGACTTGCATGATTAAGACTTAACATTTATGTTTGAACTATATGACTCACTAAACGTTATGTTAACCTCAACGTTACAGAAAATTGTCGTTTTTGCATTCTTATACCGAGCAAGGAGAAATAAGATGTTATGTTATACAATAACAATGTGTCTTTTGTTACTCTTTTCACTTAAGGCCAAGTGTTAACTCAAACAGAATGGTTAAAACCTCATGAGGAAGACAAGAAAATTAAATCATAAATCAGATCGTCACAAAACGCGATAACATCAAATATAAGTTACATTTTACAAGATCCCCATAACCACTCTGTATGTCAGACTTTGAATCTCATTTCCCCTGTATTGAGCTTTTGATCTAGCGTGCCATGACATTTTCCCTATGGTCGCACCCGGGTTCTTAGATCGAATTTACATTTTCCCTCCAAGCGTATTCATAACATCAGAAACCGATACATACTTCGCAGACTACTTCATACTTAACAATCTCCCGCCAATTTGAAGAGACATTTTAAAGCTATCCAAACAAATCATTCATACTTGTGCAGACTACCTTGTAGTTTATAAACCTTATGATCGACAATTGAAAGCTACCAACACAGAAACGGATATGCTTAGACTTGTAGTATGCTTTACAGTTAGTTACACATCATATTTGTCCATGCAAAATTGTCTTCGAAATTACAAGTTATAAAAGAATATTAGAAAAAAAAAAGACTACTACAATATACTAATGTTTCATAATACCAAATAGTTAGCAAACATGAGCAGGGGGATGTGCGATAGGGGCGTCGCACCCAAAAGACAGTGTACAAAAAAGTCCAAAAAAATTCCCTAAATTTTCATCAAAAGAACACCTAAAGCATCAAAACACGTAATTGTAGGTCGTTTCGTAAAAAAATAATACACAAAATGCTTGGGAAAACTACTCAAAACCACTAAAATTAGTTTAGGGTCGACTCAAAACGAAACATTTTCCTCCAAAAGGTCAACTTGCCACGAAGTACACTAAATGCGTATTAGTTACATACTTAAAATTCACTTAATGCTAAAGATGTTTACAAATTAAACAATGGGTGGACATCATCACTACGAATAGGAGGGTCACGCCCTTAACTCAAAAGACATTTGCCGTCGCCTCAAGACGTTGTGAAACAATATAGCGAAAGGAAACTATCAGTGATACTATGGTCAAAATGTTGAAAAATCAGATTAAATGAAGCCAGAGTTCGGATAAGGTAATGCACATTTATTTTTTTTCACAAATTCGGATTAATATTATCTCATATCTCATCATATTTTATAAATGAAATGCATTCAAATGTCAACATTGATTTCAGTATTTTTCATGTGTTTGTAGAACTTACATTCCAGCGTTTTGTTTCATTTATTCAGAAATTTAGTGGAATGTTGAAAGTGATGATAAAAAAACAATAAAATAGCTCTTTTAGTGTATTATTTCAGGTCTATCTAGAGTAAGACCGCCAACAAATAAAATGCTTTCAATAAAAATCTTTGCTTTACAATGATTGCATTTTTGCAATAAGTTTTGAGTTGAATTTCTGCTGATCAATATTCAACTTTTAAAACTTAAACTGATTTTTTATTTCTCCGAATGGAAAATTAACCAGGGGAAAAGGCATTTAGAAGTAGATTATGAAAAATTTAAATATGCAATTTAATCAAATTAAAAAAGTGACTTTCCACTCATTTTCTTGGAGCAGTATATTAACATTAATATGTTGGAGTATATAAAGATGATAATGTGTATGTGGTTGTTACTGCGTTTCACTAATATTTCATCCTTTGTCCGTACAAGCGGTTGCTTTATAACAATGTCCAGTTCCCTTCAGGCAAAGTTTAAGTATTTTGTTAAACCCCTGGTCAATCTTTCATTACAATTGAAACAGTTAAAAATAACCAAGTCCTTCGGCAGGATGACACCAAAATATCAATATTTTGTTTTGTTTTAAAATACACCTTAATAGTATACCTTATGGTGCATACATCAATCGGTCATTGACCTCGGATTCTTATGGACAACTTGAACTTAAAGCGAATTGTGCATAGGGTTATAAAGATTCAACTTGACCAAGTAAGTTGAATTAATAAGGATAATATTTGACGTGCATATTTCTTAGTACGTCGCTATGTTTTAATCTTTCCTGGAACATATAGGCATCTCTGTGTATACCACGTGAATAAAAAAAAATGTGCACGGATTAAAACTGATTTTGACCATGATAAAAGCACACAATTATAAATATCTTTTTAATTAGTAAAGCAGATTTATTAGGCTTTCAAATGCAGAAAAAAATATAGAAATCGGATGAAAAATAAAAAAGATATGACCAATTTTGTAAGTACTTCTTAGCTTTTATCATAATGCCATCACCCGTAATTGTGATATGTAATATCTTGCTTAACTGTGTAAATCCCATTGGAACGGGAGAAAAAGAGACGTACTTACAACATTGGTTATATCTTTTTTATTTTTCATCCGATTTCCATTTTTTTTTCTGCATTTGAAAGCTTATTAAATTTTCTTTACCTCAATAACAAGAAATTTATGATTTGGTCCTCTTATCAAGGTCACGATTAGTTTTAATCCGTGCACAATTATTTTTGATTCACGTGGTACAGATATATTGATATAGACCTATAAATATCAAGAATATTCAAAGATATATTTCTTTTGAGTGAATTCAATTAATACAAGTTGCCTACTTGTGATACATGATTATTCTTAATGATATTGAATAGTTCTTCAAAATAACACAACATAACGACAACAGCAGGAACAGCTATAAAATAATGCATTTAATGACTGTTACAGCAACATCAACAGCAGCAGCAACAACAATGACAAAAACCAAAAACAACAACACACCATCTTCATAATCTTTATTTCTTCTATGAAATATCAATAAAGTTCTTAAATTTTTTTGATGCACAATTTCATGTTCCACTCTGAAATATTTGCAATGTTACATGACTCGAGTTCCATCTATGCTGAAACCCCAGACATTTTGCGACATGACATATACATGACATCAGCAGATCAATAATGTCAGACATTGTAAAATTTAACAAAATGTCTAAATCCCTATGTGCCATGTATATGTACGTATGAACCTAACTCTAGCTGGTAATAAATCATATATATATTTAAAACATACATCGTTTGCTGTTGCTTTAACTAATGCAATATCGTAATTTCAATATCGTAGGCGTAATGCAATAATCAATGGGAATTGTACAACAGCAATTCATGTGACATTATATATTACGTGATCTTTCGTATGAAACTGAAAATTGAATTCTAAAAAGTCCTGCCATGCTCCTTTAAGAATACCGCATACGTAAAGTACAACACACATTACCATGGCACGGCAAATGTTGTTAGTTGATCTTCATTGTAAATTTGCATTTCCAATGAAGAAACTTCATTTTCACGACCTACAAAATTTTTAAGAACAAATTACCGTTTATTCACATTGACATGGTGTTTCAAATGCCTGTACTTTCTGTAAAACTTAAATAATCCACTTAATTTCCAATTCACAAAACCACATGTTACGTTTTGTTACCATTTTGAGCAGACGATTTACAAGACATACGTTCTTTGTCATTAAAGCCTTGTTGTAGCTTCACCAACATGACACATTGGGGGTCTCAGGGGACCTTGTGTCACTCATGGACAAACTCTACACATGTATTTCTTCTGTGCAGATGTCTGTCGAACAGGAAAGATGTGGTTGATAATATATACCGCCCAAATTTGATTCATCGCGTGTATCTATTTTTCTATCTATCTGTAAGAATATTGAAAATTGACATAGTTAACACGAGTTTGTTTGTGTTTTTTCCTTTTTTATGTGGGTAATTGATTTTTTTATCAATTTTATTTATCAAAAAGGCAATTCCATGGCTTTAAACGTTACCCAAAGTTACCTCTCCATAAACATGAACGTGTAAATGGTTTCATCAAGGGTCACTTTGGTTTGAATGTAATAAAAGATTGGCGGTATCCATTTTTATAGATTCAAAACACAATTACATAGACGCAGACTTTCTCATTCTACTTGTTTCCCATTTATTGTCGATATTTTTAAAACTGCAGTGAGAGTTGTCAATGTTTGACTTGATATGGAAAGGTCCACGTCAACGAGATCAAAAAACTGAAAGAAAAATCTCTCAAGTTCAAAATCAGGCTCGCTTTGTAACCCTCGGTTACTTTTGTGACATAAGCTATGGAATGGGGCAAAATGGGTTACTAAGTATAATTTAGGGGAGATACTTTAGTGCACTGTTTTGATGGTTTGCAATCTAGTCTTTATTGGACCGACCTCGACTGGGCCAATGAATCAGTCTCCACAGAACAAGTGGAAGAAATCGAACAACAACTGCAATAAGCATGATAAGCAGTGTTAGGAAAAAATACATGCAGTATTAAAAGAACAATCACAATTTATGACAGACAAAATTCAGCAAATATACTCTATCTGAATATTGAAAATACTTTCCAATGGTAGCAATGATGATACGTATTCATAGTTCAGCCAATTTACTCTGATAATGGAAAATAGTTCCACAGCAGCAATCAGACGACGGTTGATGCGTAAGAAATTGCTTGTTTACCTGACTGTTTACTCAGATTTGATTGGTAATCATCTGTGGTATCGCCCGTATATTTCAATGCGTAAATAAAAGAAAAGCAGTTCTTTAAAATAATCAGAATATTTTTTAGTTTTTCTGGGGTTGATGTCCCAAACCCCAACGGTTTTGAAATCTACATATGTTAATACACTAAATAAAGGCATAAAATGAAATTTTTGAGCAATAGTTAAAATTCAATTTTTGAATGGGAGTTTCAAAATCGGATGTCGTCATGTTCTACCCCCTGGTAGCAATGATGATACGTAGAGCACATCCCTTTCTCGGCTTGACGGTTTTTAAAGACTAGAATGGTTTGCGCTATTCCTGTTCGATATTGGTAATGATAAATTAAAAATGGTCTGATCAAAATGATAAAACAATAATTGAAAGACCTAAGAAATCGTGTCCTGAACTCTTCACAATGACACGTTAAAGCTATACGAATGTCAATAGATAGCTGTTTGATATTTCCTATATTTGATAGGGGTTATATACTTTTGTAGCTTTCCTCTTTACGATCCTGAATCCGTTGCATCAGTAGATACAGTCTAGACATATATACAAGAACCCTGAGGATAACGAAGCGGTCAACACTAGTTGACTAAAGCTTGTCTAGAATTTTTATTTTAAAAGCCTGCTTTTACGCAAATATTGACACACTAAGAAGAACAAATATATGAAATTGACGATAGATTTGTTCAATCAAATTGTATTATTAACTTGAAGTAATTATAAACCATAACGAATGGTTCGTGAATCATTTTTCTTGTTATCGCTACTTGCATATTGTCGACAGATTGCTTAGTGAAGATATTTATCATTTTGTAATATTCCAGAAATTTACATTTTGCCTTTGACCTATGGCATTTGGCGGAAAAACTGAATAACCAATTTTTAAATCAACACAGACTGACCCGGTGTAGCAGGAATGTAGGTCTCCCGTCCTTAATGTCCGGGTTGTACATTAAAGTATAGGCTAACAACTCTCACGCAACATTAGTTTCACGCTTTACTCCGTAATGGTCTATGGAAGGCGGACTACCATTTCAGGGGGATTAAGATTCCTTTCACCAAATGTTCACATCGGTACACGTATACTAGCCCAAGATTCAACGTGAATATCAGCGTGAAGAGACGAGGACACAAATTCAAAGTGCAGGGCCCCATTATTTGTAATTACAAACCTGCCCTGCATTTTTGTTTAGTGTCAAAGAAAATATTGTTTGGCCTTTAGGACATGCGGGTTGTTGCACAGGTAAAAATTAGTTACCCCTGATAGAACCACTACTATAGCAGAACAAACTGATGCGTTTGAAATTAAAACATCCACACTCTTTGTAGCATGTTTCTGATCAATCTGTAGGGTTTGTTAAATGCATTTGCTCATCATTGAAGCAAACAAATGTGTGATTTAGTGTCACTTGACTATACTCGATCGTGTGAATACAGGGTGTCCCAAAATACACCTTACAATCTTTGCGTGCAATTTTCATGGGTTTAACGTATAGTCAGAAAGTATGTAAAGGTTGCATTTTATAGCCCATGAGTTGAACTTTTAGATACCGTTTGTTTCATTTCAATCAGTAGTATACAACAAAAGTTATGTTGTATCAAACTTTTGGGTGGATTTTTGTTTGGTCCAATTTCATGATTATTGGCCATCAAGTAAGGGTGTTTCTGAATGCAATAAAAATGAGTCACCTTGGAAAAGTTATCATATCTGTCTTATTTTTATTTCAAATTTGTTCATTTTTTCGGCATAGATATAAGAAAGCATGTGCGTAGTAAATAAGTAAACATCGTTACGGTTGAGTGAACAGATCAATGACAATACTCAATAGAGCTTCATTAAAGGGGAACTTACAAACTCGTGAAATTGGACCAGCAAATTTTACATTCAATTATTTGACAAAGCATAACTTTTGTCGTACATTACCGATTGAAACGAAACAAACGGTATCTTAA
This sequence comes from Ophiothrix spiculata, assembly GCA_000969725.1. Taxonomy (NCBI): domain Eukaryota; kingdom Metazoa; phylum Echinodermata; class Ophiuroidea; order Amphilepidida; family Ophiotrichidae; genus Ophiothrix; species Ophiothrix spiculata. The sequence goes on along the minus strand of JXSR01S042134.1, from coordinate 4,914 downwards.
AGTTCAATTCATGGGCTATAAAATGCAACCTTTACATACTTTCGAACTATCCGTTAAACCCATGAAAATTGCACGCAAAAAGTGTAAGGTTTATTCTGGGACATACTGTATCAACACATTGTCAAACCACTAAATGCGACTTGTTATAGAAGTTAGACTGACAACTTGATAATGAACTTTGAAAAGTGCTAACAAGAACGCATATTTAATTTGACTATAAAATATAACATTCAACATATATTTGGGAAATGGTTAATCTAAAAATAATCATCAACGGAAATGTGATTATTGCTCAAGTCTATGTTTAAATTAAGACTACAACGTGAAAACTATGCCAAATGAGTTTAAATGAACACTAATTGACGTGCTAATTTTTTTATAAATCGGACTAGAAGCAATAATGTCACTTTTCAGTACACTTTGAATTAATTTAGGCTATGTTTTAATTTATATTAGATCTATATTTCATTTGTATTTATATATACACACAATTCGAGGATACAAACTTGAGAGATCTCTAACCGGATTCAAACATCAGCTTTTTATGATTAACATTCAAAAAGAAACTAGAAAGTTCACACTATTATTTTTTCCTATATAGTGCAAAATTCTGGCCTTTGACATGAAAAATATGACGGGTATTGATTAACCATTGATATCCTGATAGATAAATTCTTTCTTTTCCGTCGATATTTATGTGAAATGAACTTTAAAAAAATGGTAAAACACGATTTTTTTCATCAACATCCTAAATTAGAACACCCAAACTCATTTCAAAAGAGTTATATTGATAACTGACAAAGTTATAAAGTCAGTTGTGTTCGTAAGATATCGAATTTTAAAATGTTTAACAGGATATACTTCAATATGAAACCAGACTCCTTACAAAGTGCAAGTAGATAAAGTCTTGTTCACCCTCGTCAACATTTAAAGAAATCTTTAGAAAAAGTAACATATAATGACAAGGGTTTAGTTACAAATCAAACGGTGATGACAAAATGTTTATTCTATTTTATTGTTTTATTTACGTCTACATAGCATGACTACTTTAAGAAAATAGCATTTGAAGGAATTAACAGTCAAATGCCTACAAGTATATCTTCAATTTAAAAAAAGTGATACTTCTAAAGTGATACTTCTAAACTTTGGATCGGTCCGGGCGTCAAGAAAATATCAACGCATGCGTAGTATGAATCTTCTAAGTATTTAACATCCAGTTGAACGCATTGGTCGGCGTTTATTTGCAAAATTCTCAATATCAAATAAGTATGAACACACATTCCAGGGTACCATGTCTATATAGCAAGCGCAAAACGGAATTAGAACAGACTTTTAACCTAAGGTGAGACTGGTCACCTAAGTAGCCCGAGTGCCTTACTCATCCTGGCTTACTTTGTCAATAAATGTCTAGAGCAGATTTCTAGATTGATATCAGTAAGCTTACATGTTTTGTCATGGTAACAATTTAAATTTTGTGTATTCATGTATCTTAAATTGATTGCTTGTTTATTTTGGAGATACATCTGCCCAATGTGCTGTAAAAGAGGTTAAAATTATGTACTCCGGAATGGCGGTCATCTTTGCAATGACCGCCATCATTTTTGGCCATTTCACAATGAAAGTAACATGTCTCTGTATCCATAACGTTGGATGAAGTCCATTTGCTTTAGGCTCTTCCTTCAAGCAACTCTTATAAAGGACAGGGGCCGATTAGTTCTCTGTCCAGAACGACAACTATAAACAGGACAGGACCGAAAGTACCAAATATATATGACCCATGTATGACGTCATTGGAAATGAGCTAATCAGCCTAACAACTGCAGTGACGAAAATTTCAATGTAATTGTTTGTGTGTGCATGTTGTAGTCCAAAGTTTAAATAGTCAATCTGTTAAACAGATGGACTTTTTACTGTATCAAGGTTAAATATATTATATTATGTTCCTCTTTCTTTCCATTAATATTTGTGGACATTTCTCAAATCATATAACAAGATTGACCCGCGATTTAAGTCAGCCAACTCTTGTATGTACCACAGACAACACCTTTCAGAATCTCACCCCAATCCACTTCAACCATAAACGTGGTTTCCGTTAATCCTCCGTATTGACGTCATCACGACGTCGTCAAAGACCTACAAATTATGAAATTATCCCTTTATAAAGTACAAAGTAGGTAGTATTAAAAAGATAACATGTACAATGAAAAAAATCACTTAAAATAAGGACTAAGGGGACATTTTGATGATTGAAACGATTGAAGTTGTTAATTAGTCACGTCTTCAACTGTCTGGTTGGGGTTTTCATACCTGGCAGTTTGTCATTATGGTTTAACCGCATTCGATCGCAATGCGAGACTGATATGACCGTAATTCTCAGTATGCAAAAAAATCACATTGTTTTGAATGTTTTAACAAATAACACATTAACTGATTAGAAACCATTGCTTTGGTTATTGCAAATTTGATTAAACACTGAATAAATTGATGAAAAGGCTATTTTATTTTTGAGAAACCAGTTTTTCCACAATGCTACGTGATTTGGCAACAACGATTTAAAACATTAGCCTTTATCAAAATAATGTGGCCAAAATTTTTATATTCCTTTTAAAAACATTTGTGAACTATGTTTTCAAAAGCCATATTGAATGCTCTATTAAAGAATTGAATACGCAAATACAGGAAAACCCCAATTCCCATAGCTCCCTTCTGTTAAGTTCTGTAAAATATAAAGCATACAAATCTCTGAAAATGCTTTCAAATCATTAAAAAGCATCTCCATGTCTATATCCCAATCATAGTGTCACATTTGACCTTGCAGTTGACTTTTCAGACATTGTTAGATAATTGTTCCAGTTTAAAGTTGCAGAGGGGAGCTCATGTAGTTGAGGTTTTTTGTACTCGCTGTTTAAAAATAGCAACTATGTACTGTAACAATTATCTAACAATGTCTAAAAATGTCAACTACAAAGTCAAATGTAACATTATGATTAGGGTATTGACACGAAAATGCTATTTTAGTGATGTGAAAGCATTTTCAAAGATTTGTATGCATATATATTTTATAAATATAATTAACAGAAGGGAGCTATTGGAGTTGGGGTTTTCTTACACTGGCGTATTCAATTGTAGAAGACATAAGAAAGTCACCAAGCAAAGTTTTTTTTTGATACTGCACTTGTACCCACGATTAGATCAGATAAGGACCGAACTGGGAACATCTTCTAACGGTTGAAAGGATTCAAATTATCGCAACATTTCAGAATTTTCACACACCAAGTTATCCACACCAATAGCTGTTAATTGGCGCCAATGCCAACGATACATATCACGTGACCATGTGACAAATCAAAATGTGATTTGAAATATTAGGAAGGTCATGACCTAAATAAAGCCAAATACTGCTGATTCAATCGTGCTAGCTTACTCCAAGGTTTGTAAGAAATTAACTTGATACCTTGGTGAATCCGGCGGATGATCATGCGGATAAAAATGCAATACGAAACTATTCAGAGGATTTGCTGAACTCTGAGTGTAATAGACTAACAATGATTTTCGTATGTTGTGTAAGAAGTCATTTCCTCTCTTCAGGCACCTTGATATCTCGTGGTGTTCAACCGGGGTGGGGAGGGGAGCATCAAAATTGTATTTGCCGTACTTTGAAAATATAAGCATCCCAACAACTATTTTGACTAAAACCCTTCCATATTTATATTACTTATGACAGAAAAGTACACATGTTTTACTCAAATTGGATGCTTTTGGAGCAGATCCCCCCAAAAAGAAAACAACAACAACAACAACAAATTTGGCCGCGTGTTTACCTGTGACGAAAACCAGGCGATTGCTCTACCAAAATATGTGACCCCCCCCCCCAAAAAAAAAAGGGCATGTACATACACGTATACCATGTCAATATAAGAACTCCCCCCTGTTTTTTCATCCCAAGTGGAAATTGTACATGAAAATATTACTCTTTTAAAATTGCTCAACTGATTATTTAAGTTTAGAATAAGTGGAGCTGTTAGTTTTAAAAGTTCAATACTAAATCAATCAATACCAGCAGACTCTTCATTTTGAAGATCAATAATCTTATTTTAAATAATATATTGTTAAAAAACCCACGTACATAATTTGCATTATCATAATTGTAGACATTTCGCGTATGTTTAAATGTAAGTCAAGTTACTCACCAATTGTGTTACTACATAAGGTATGTACATTACAACAAAATACATCGTTATAGAATGTTGGTTCTTCGAACCACCATAAAATATTACTGGAATTGTATTTTTAGCATCTACCACCTTAAGCAATTTTAAGTAATTCTTAATTTACGCCAATTGTCGGAGAAGGAAGAGCAAATTACAATAATCTTGTGACCTTGAACTACAAGACAATTATCATGGTTATTGTAATCGTCATTTTTACATTTAGCACTATAATTTATGCTTGTGTGTGACCTTTAATGTCAGGTACACCAAACATGCCAAATAAAGTTCCTGAAATATGATGTACTTTGGTCAATTGTTATATTTTGTGATGCACTCTCGCTTACAGTCTAACTCGCAAACCAAAGCCAATCTTACGTGATGAGCAAATGTAATTATTTGTAAACTGTGATAATAGGGTTACAAGTACCAGTAGCCATCCCATGGCCACGTTACTCCATAAAAAGTCAAATATTGTAATATTTATGTACATTTAAATTTGCAACGATTTGAACATATTGTGTTAATTTATACTATTATACTGACTTGCAAAACCCAATTTTAAAAGGTAGACAATTACTCCATAAATTGATGATTCAACATGATTGCAAACTCCAAATTATTTTTATGTGTCTATGATACTTATTCAAAGCATTCGGAGTACAATTTTAAGGGGTGCATTATAATGACTCCAATATGTACATTT
>JXSR01S042132.1:8011-19399 GCA_000969725.1 Ophiothrix spiculata | reverse complement strand
CCACTGCGCATGCGTAGAAGACCAAATAATCTACTGCGCATGCGCGCATTATGGACCAATCAGAGACTAGTATTTTCTACACGCACTCATTGACCAATCAAAGATCGCGATATTTTGAAATTCGGACTTGAGAAGCCACGCCCATCTTTTATAATTCGGAACTGGGAAGCCCTTTTAAATTCGGAAATTGGAAATTCTCCTATAATTCAAATCATTTAATCAGAATACGTGTATCTACTAAACCTACTGCGCATGCTCATCATGGACCAATCAGAAACCAGTATATCTAAAATTCTACCGCGCGTCCATTGACCAATTAGAGAACAGGGAAATTCAAATTCGGAAGTCGGAAGCCACGCCCCCTTCTGTCCCCCCTCCATCCCTCCTGTCCCCCCTCACAAAGGGGAGCGAAAAGCCCGGGGTATAGTGCAAGGAAAATCAAAATCCTCTAAGAGAAATATCTTATGTTTGAAACGTTGCTGGGCAGCGCGCATGTCTAAAACGTTTATGTAATCCATCCAGGTACTAGCAACAATTGATGTCGTCTATTATAGCTGGACCAAATACAAATATATTGGCATCTTTAAATGAAATGGCAGTGTTTAAAAACAAGAATCCCACCCTCCACAAAATTTAATGATAAACTCACTGACATATTTGTGTATGGAATTTAGACTTCCCTTGGTGAATCAAATTTAAGACAATGTTCAATTTTCATTTAGTATGTATCATAAAAATGCCTTTCAAGTTGCCAACATTAGAAAAACTTTCCTACAGTTTGAAAGGTAATAATCCATGTATTTCAAGATCTTCTCATTTTGATGCTGTTAAATCCTTTGGTATATATTTTTTTAAAAAGCAAGAGTTGTAGGGTTTGTAACAGGTAAATTGCATTTTTGTTAAATCCAATTTGATTTGGAAATATGAAATAATTGCAGATTGCCACATGCAGGGTTACATCATAGTCATCAACCCCTTGATGGGTGCTGTGGGATTTCTAATGGCATATTGCTATCAGCAGTAGATAGCATTCTAACTATACCAGTTACACAGGCACAGACATGTATTGGAATCAAATTGTCTTGTCATATTTCATGGCATCTGTGCCCTATATTGATGATAGTTCTGCGACCTAGCATCTTATTGCATATCAAAATATCATGAGATTTTTGTAGTACTTGGAGCAAAATTTAATATCCTAAATTACCATTTTGCCTTGCAATTAGACACGAAAAGATGAACATGTAACTTATTATTATTGTGCAGATGCCAATTTGTTATATATTTATGGTATAGTTGGTTTTGAAATCCAGAATCATATATGGGTAAAATGTGAAGTTTTTTGTATTTTTATTACATGATATTTTATGAATAGTTTTAAATTCAAGATTCTTTTGATTTTTTGTGCTGTAAACATTCTTAAATTAAAGGTATCAGTGACACATTTGTTAATTTGTCACTTATGATTTCACCAGGATTTCAAGTCAGCTTAGCCATGTCCCTCACTGCTCTGTCCTAAATCAATTTTTATTAAGTCTTTAATTTGTGCATCTCAAAAAGTGCTATTTAACAAATTTTGAAGTCAGTTGATTTTTGTTGTGCACTAAACTGGTACATGTAGGACTATAATAAATTGCATCTATCTTGGGCATTTGACACAGCACTGGAAGTCAAATGTAATCATTTCTACATCTACTGTGCCTCATTCCAGTTCAGATTGGTCATCACTCAATTGTACATTTGGGATGACATTTATTTGTACAATCTAATTTGCTGGTTGTAATGTGTCTTCACAAAGTATCATGCTATGTCCAGTTGTATCAAATATTCGTTAAGGCTATGTTCGGTTGTATCAAATATTGTTTTTAAGAAGAAGTATGTTGCTGTATACCAGTAATAGGAAATCTATGGAATTATTGTTGCTGATATCACAATCTTGACAAATATATGCATGATTTTATAAGTAGGAACAGAGGAGAGTGGCCGTGGTAACTGTTACGGGTTGCCGGCTCTTGTCCTACGGTATCGTAGCCGATCCCCCGGTTGCGTCATGTCCTATACCGCATCTTGCGTAAAGCCGTTGGGATTCGTGGAAAAATACAACTTCCGGGATGATCACTGAAATTATTTTCGTAATCGGTAGAAAAATATGATAACATATATAAAAAGTGGGGTTCACGCGTGAACCCCAGCGGATTTAGAATAACATAATTATGTTGATTACTATAAGAGCATTTTTGTAATTTTTTGAGGAAAGGTAAAAATATGATCTTTATAATTATTTTCTTCAATACGTGAGTCACGTGACCCAATAGAAATACATGTAAATCGTACCCTAAATTTGCATTTTAGAAATCCCTCGTCCCTAAATCTAGTGGATGCTATTTATCGTGTCCTATGCCGCCTGTGTTAATGCTATGTACGGTTGTATCAAATATTGTTTTTAAGAAGAAGTATGTTGCTGTATACCAGTAATAGGAAATCTATAGGAACTGAAAGTGTGTATTGGCGTAATGTGTATGTTAACCATTGTAAGGCAAACAAATATGTTACTCTTTGTCATACAGACCAAAGGTCACTTCAGAAATTGGGCAACCTTTAAATGAAAATGTCTCTACATTTCTTGAGTTTTTGCCTTGTCTACTAAGCTTACAATACACTCCTGAAAGAATGAGTTAAAACTGCTTTTATCAGTTGTAAAGAAGTTTTTGTATGATTTTGTGCTTTTTGGATTTGATGAGACCACAGCGCGGAATTGTGGAATTACATAATTGTTTTAAGTAGTTATTGTAATTTTTTTATGTACGTGGTGGAATTTTGGTGTTTTTAATTTTTGTAACATGTTCGGCAAACATAAATATATTTGTAAAATGTTCCTTAAAATAAAGTATAATAAGCATATTTGTCAAAGATTTAGCAGAAAACACATGCTCAGCTGAAAAAAAGATCATATATCTGTCTTACAAGCAAGCACTATGTGTTATGAAGTGAGTATATTAGAGGTTTATCTTCTCACTCATCTGCCTCTAATAAGCAGCAGCAAAGAATCTCTTTCTAGTCATTGTTTGGTATGCACGCATTGCAGTCTAATTTGTGTTGACGTTTACTCTCTGAACGTATCTAGTCATTTTCTTTTTTTTTGTTTATAACAGATCAGAGCCTGGATTTATAAACCATAAACCATCTATTTATTATTGCTATTGCTACACCGCTATCTGTTTATTACTTTTGTGTAACACCACGAAGGGAAAAGATAGATGGATTGTTGTAGCTTCATATGTCGTCAGTGTCTTTGATAGATAATTCAATCAAGATTTTCAGTATTTTTTCATGTATTTCACACTTAGCTAAAATAGTCTTATACTATTTATGAAACCAAAACGTCTTGCTTTTTGTAGCTGTGTTACTATTAAAACATTATCATTTAAAAGCAATGGTGATTCTGTGAGGATCAACCATTTTAATATTAAAGGCACATTTGTGCATTTTGACATTTGACCACAAGGTTTCTGTTGATCGAAGTTCTAAGTTGTAATTTACCAACAATACACAACAACCAATGATTTTATTAGAAAAATAGAATCATTTGTGACCCTTCATATCAAAAGGTACCTTAAGGTTGGCATAGTAAATTACGAGATACGGGCCATTTAAAGCTGAGCATAGTCAAAAATCATGTCCAAGATCTAATTTCTAATTTCATCAGAAACGTTACCCTTGAAGTGTATTCTATCATATTTTAACAATTAGTGTGGCCTTTTAAGGCCACACTAATTGTTTGTCTCAAAGCTCACCTAAATTTGAAAACCTAATGTGGAATGCATTCTTTCTTTCTTTCTTTCTTTCTTTCTTTTTTGTGTAAATATTTTTTCATCTATACCAGGCATTTCACTTGCCATTTTCGCCATTCATTTTCCATCCATTAATATTTACTTGTATATAAAACAGTATGTTTGTTATTCTGTGATCCAAAGGACACGAAATGAAAAAAATATTTAGGAGAAAAATTCAAATTTCAACAATTTGGCTATGTTAATGTGCATGTTTAAACTAACGTTGTGGCAGCTTTGAGACAAACAATTAAATTAGTGTGGCCTAATCAGATTCCAACATCCAAACCAAAGGTGTTAAAAACCAAGATATAAATCCTCTCTTCATTCAAGTTTTACTCAGTAAAAAAACTTTGAACTCGATTTTCTCACTCAGAACTATAGTTTTCCGAATCAGCCCGATGCATTTTATCAATTTGGATGTAACTTTGCAATCGAACATCCAATAACCAAAAGCAAGGGTGTCATTTAAAGCTTAAAATTTTAGATGAGACCAAAAAATCAATTTTGATTTTGGGAACCTTTAAGGTACCTTTTGATAGGTACCTTTTGATATGACGGGTCACATTTGTGGAAAACAGTGTTTACTATACATAATTATCTATGTGAGATAGCACACTTAATTAGTGTCTCTTCATAGTTATGATGATGATGGTGATATAAGACGGAGTTATAAACAGATTAGGATCATCACCACATCATCAGCTGGTCCTTGAGGCCATTATTCCAGGTAGCTAATTAATTAAACAAAATGGAAATTGGAATAAAGTTTTATCCAGTAGATGAAGTGAATGGAATGATGTATGCCCAGACAAAAGTGGATATCAAGTTAATCACTCACATAAACTAAAAAAATCTGTCATTCACCGATGCCCTTTGATCATTATTAATGTGTACATATACTGGGAAGTGTAGTGTATTATTTTTTTGGGGGGTCTTAAATATTTACCAACAGCCTCGGCATGGAGATCCAACCCATCCTATTCTGTGTTGTAAATTATCTTGAATGAAAAATGTAATTTTATCAAAAGCATTATCATTAACCCTTAATCCTGACTTGCAATATATATAGGTGTATATAACCCATACTGAATTAATTTATACTCAATACGAATTGGAACGCCAGAGCGTTCTCTCATAAGCACCTTTGGAAACGCTCAGGCGTTCTATCGGATCTAAAGGGTTAACAGAGGCATTAAATATTATCTCAAAAATGCCTCAAATATCATGGCTAAATGACAATATTGCCAATATAATGTTGGGCTAACCCTAACCCCACTAGAACTCACTAAAACTCACTGTCCAAAATCACCAAAATGCGCCTAAGTCCAAATACGTCATAGACAAGGGTTGCATACGGGAACGAACTCGCTGCTCGGGCAGCAGCCCCGTGGTGGCCTGCTAGTGGTGTGCCTCGCTTGGAAGTCAGAGGGCATGTGTTTGAATCCCGGTGAAAACATGCTTTTTTTCTCCTGTGACGTAGTTGGACTTACGCTAGAAAACGGAGCACCTTTCAATTCAGGTTTAGGGTTAATCATGCTTTAATAGTTGGATGTGCACTTACCCTAACCCCACTAAGAACTCACTAAAGCTCACTGTCAAAAATCACCAAAATGCGCCTAAGTCCAAATACGTCATAGACAAGGGTTGCATATGGGGATGAACTCGCTGCCCGGGCAGCAGCCCCCTGGTGGCCTGCTAGTGGTGTGCCTTGCTTGGGAAGTCAGAGGGCATGGGTTTGAATTCCGGTGAAAACATGCTTTTTTTCTCCTGTGACGTAGTTGGACTTAGGCTAGAAAACGGAGCACCTTTAAATTCAGGGTTAGGGTTAATGAATGGTTTAGCTTTGTAACTTTGACATTTATCAGTTTATTCTTGAGTAATTTCATTCTAGAAAATGAAGTTTACAGATGTTCTGAAATGTTACCAAAAATCAGTTTCAATGTCAGAAACCACAGTTTCAGAAACATGAAAGAAGTAACTTAACATTAACCTGTTTCTTTAAACCAGGGCACACTATCACACATTATGCATGGATATTAGAATGCAATGCGAGCATACTTTTAACTCTGTAGAGATGCTACGAGTCTCTTGCTTTAATTATTTAATTTCCCCTGATGGTGAAGTGATGGATCTATAAATGAAACAAGACTACTTGTAAAAGGGATTTGGCTGGGATAAGATTCTTCATCATATAATCAGCCTTATGTTCATTGTGATAGGGCTTGGATTAAAATTAAATTCCTAGCTAGAACAATATGGCCGTATATGCTATTAATAGTGCAGGGATTGCCTGAACTGATGCTAGTATGGATAATGCATGGTAAGGAGAAGATAAAATGGTGTACCTCAGGGTATTTGTAGATTAAAGGGACTAGCCTAGATTCCACCTAGAATTAAATATTTATGAAAATGCTCTAAACAAAGCTTAAAAGTATAGCAAAACCCAAAAAAGTACAAAAATTTACACACAAATGGCTCAAATTGAGAGAGAGAATTAATTTGCAATATATCATTCTTTGATGGTGGTGTGTTTCCGAAATCCTAACTTTTGTACCTCAGATGGATTAACTAAATAAAGGATCAAACAAAGCTCATGGAAATGATTTAAAACATATTAAAAGAGAAACAATTTAATCAAAAATAAGTTGTTTGGCCATCACAAGTGTAGAAACAAGATTTTTATCAGTTTTCAATCTAGAAACACTGTTTTCACACCACTTTTTGTCGTCGGCGACAAAAATTAAAGTAGGTAAAGAATTGCAATTTTCTCCAATATTCCTCAAAATTTTGGAAAACCACCTGTAGGTTATATTACTGTAAACATGTTCAATAGATTATGCAGGTAAAAAATTAGTGGGAAGAATCTAGGCCAGTCCCTTTAACCTTTGTTAGAGAGGAATGTTGGATAGATAGACTCACTGGATGAGGATTACAGTCTGTTTTATGCGATTTCAGAGTCAAGGAATGGACAGACAGGTGTTCGTCCAGTACCGGTACATATTGTTTTAGACAAGATTTTGTGTAACTTGACTGACAAGAACCTGTTTTTTAAAAGCATGCTAAATTTTTTTGAGATAATGAGAGGAGATTTAAGGTGTTTGGTCCATGAGAGAAATTTAGTAAAAATCGGCATGAATGATATTTTATCAATGTAGAACCGATTTTTGAAATAAAAATTGGGGGGTCACCGGACTCGTCTTTACATGAGAGTCGGTTTAAAAACAGCATTTTGGGAGGTTTTTTGGGAAAAATTAGTACAGAGGTCTATGGGAAATGTGGCAAAAGTGAAATTATTTAGTGTTGATTCAAAAAATCTGCCCGAGCATTTACCCATTTTGCCCAAAAAATATAAATTGGGGGTCACCGACTAAGTTTGTGAGAAAAAAAATAAAATATGGCAAATTTTAGCTTCAAAACACTACTCAGAGTACACCTGTATATAAGCCAGTAGAAAATAGATAAGGGCTCAGCCCGAGCTAGTTTTCTGATAGTTCAAACTCCAAAAGATTGTTGAAGTCTGTTCATGTATAAATTTCAATTGAAGAATTCTTTCTGTGCTAAGGAACCCTAATAAATACATGCTCTATTATGCTGTCTTGTGCATGTCCCAAATAAAATATTCAGTATCATCTTATGAACTGGTTATTTTTCAGATTGTAAAAACATCTGTTTTTTGACATTTCCAACAGACTGTTATGTCATGCGAAGTTACTCGGTACTTAATAAACATGTTATCTAGCTGGAACATTTAGCGGTAATTGTAGTATATTGAAATTTAATTGAAAGCCATTCTCATGCATGGTAATTACAGTGGTTACAGCAGAGAATTAGGGGAAAGTTTTACATACTGCATTCGAGCTGTCACAAAGTTATAAGACTTATGGTGTTGATTCAAATATGAATATGGAATTGTTTTCTTCAGTAGAAAGTTGCACTGAAATTACCTATAACTCCCAAACGCTTAAAAACTATTTAAGTCCGAATACGTCATACAAAAATTTCCCATTTCCCCAGGGATTTGAAACCTGACCCCACGCATCCCGATCCAATGTCCACCTATGGCAAGCACACTCAGGAAGCCACCGAGTATGGCCTTCCATGGAAGCCGTTTTGTGCCCATATATATCTCCCGTCTATGACATATTTGGAATTTCTTGACTTTTTGTTGTTGGATTTGTTGGACGAGGCGGGTGAGGTTTGATAAACAGGAGACAATTTAAAGCCCTATGAATCTGATAAAGTTCTAACACAACAATTAGACACTGGAATAAATATAGAAGGGAACATAGAAAATGTTTTTGCGACCAGAAATGCAATTCAAGATGCATTTGATCTCAAATCTTAGGATACACTGATTGACCTCTATTATATTTGGCAGGGCAAACTGAAAAGATACACCATTTACATCTATCATAGACTGACATCAATGGTTTCTTAATGGAATATACAGGGTGTCTCAGAGTTTAAGAACACATTTTGAGGACATTATATTTGAGATTCATATTGATGAGATTAAAAAAAAAGTTAAGAAATAAGTTGCCTTCCCACAATCTGAACAATCAATATTTTGTATTGATTTAATGAGAACCATTTTTTTTACTGTACAAAAGAATATCAACCCTGTTTTATAAAAAAAATTAATGGCAATTTTTGTCGCTTTGTTTTGTTTTTCTTTTCAAATTTTAGCATTCTAAAACATTATAAAAATGTGTAAGTGTTGAAGTAATTCATGATTCACAGCCTCATCTGCCTGGTCACCTCTATCAAAATGTTATCAAATTTTAATTTTAAACTATCCAATTTTTGAAATTCATGTAGTAGCTAACACTCAGTGTTTTTTTATTTTGTTCTTTTGAATTTAAACTGTAATACCTTCCACAAAAACATAACTATGCACAAAACAAAATTGGAAAAAAAAGTAGAAAAGCAGAATTTTTGAGACGCCGTGTACAAACACATATGTTATAGCCAGTGGCCTGGCAGTGTTATATGGGCCTTCTCTTATGTCATGAGATGCAAAATGAGGAGTAGATATCTGCAAACCATTTTGATTGAGATGTCTGTCATGTTGTAGCGAGTTAACTGACATATAAGGAGAGCAACTCAGTTCAGCCTGCTTGGCAATAAACCTTGACATTCTGATTAATTTGATGAGATGAGGTTCTTAGAGAGTTTTGCAAATGTGTCTTAATACTCATCTTGAAGGTGCAATAATTTTAACAAAATTTCAACAATTTTGAGAGTTCAGGTTAACTCTGATTTTCATAAATTATGGAATAACAGTGCATTAAATAGTCATTTTTGCTATTATCGATCGTAAATCAGAATGTTACTGCCACAAGTTGCTTAAATTATAATATTGAACATTGAATAAATTGAATTATGTCCTATACCTTTCGATTGAAGATTTTGAATAAATGTCTGCTAAAGTAAAAATATGGTGAAGAGATCAAATTTTGTTTTTTGACATGAAATGCATTAATACATAAGAGTGAAACTATACCTCGTGTTTTGAAGGTCAGTTATGCCAGGAAGTGCAATTATTCACAGGTAATTGATTGCATTTTGCTATCGTACACTATAGTAATCAGTAACTTTAAAATCGATTTGCGACAATTTTCTACTTCAAGATTTCGAGTGGACTGCCTTGTATTTCGATCTCTAAATGAAGATTGTAGAAAGAAAGTATGAGATATTATATATCGTTCGAAAGCTAAGATTATAGAGAATTAAAATATGTCATAAATTCAGTTTTGAAAATCACAACTTTCCGCTCATTACATTTTGCCAGAGCACCCCTCATATGTTTTATCATCTACACCTGCCAGCACAGTTCTGGTTTTATATGTCAATGAATAAGTTGCATTTTATATTGATGTGATTATTGCATCAATTTGCTTTGATAACTTATTTAAAGCAACATCTGGTGTCAATTATATTCATTATATCTAATAATAGTAAACTAAATTTCATCTCTATTCATTTCAAGTATAAATTCTAAAAGCTTCCATTTCCGTTTGACTTTTAATTGGATCGATAATAAGTACCATCATTCATGTTAGGATGTGTTTGGCATATTTGTATGTGAAAGGTCTCTTTAGTATTTTCTTATCAATATCATATAATTTGTTACATTTTTTTTGTTAGAATCATCGCCAAGGAAACTTTTCAGAAGTCAAATGTCACATGACAAAGAATTGAGCAATTAATATAGTCAGTAATTGTTCATTTCTTAAAAAAAAAATATTTTTATAATATTAATACCACACTATATCATGTTTTCCTACTATAATTTTTATAGACTGTTGTTACTAACACTAACAAAGTCTTCCCTTTGATATATCATAATTTTTGTAGACATGTTGTAATTTTGATGAAGCACATGTCCACTTTGTAATTTGTAGACCACTAAATATCAGAAAAACATGAGCTTGTGGTACCAAATCTTGGATTTGATTTGTGGAAGGCAGAGGTTTTGGGGGAAAAACAATTGGGACACATACCATCTACCAGCAAAGTGACTCTTAATATGCAAAAATCATTTTGTGTTTAATAAATTATTAAGCTTCTTCATTTGACATTTAATCATTCTATTCTTGAGTAATTTCATTCTAGAAAATGAATTCTCCAGCTGTACTGTAATGTTAATTGATCAGAAATCAGTTTCAATGTCAGATACATATCCGATCCAATGTACCTTTAACATGAACTTGTTCCTGTAAACCAGGGCACACCAACACACATTATGTAGGGATTAAAATGCAATGCGTATATGCTTTTAACTCTGCAGAGATGCTACGAGTCTCTTGCTTTAATTATTTAATTTCCCCTGATGGTGAAGTGATAGCTCTGTAAATGAAACCAGACCACTTGTAAAAAGGATAAGACCGGGATAAGACTCATCGTCATGCCATCAGCTTTGTATTCATTGTGATACGTCTTAGATTAAAATTAAATTCCTTAGCTAGAACAATATGGCCCTGTATACTATTAATAGTGCAGGGAATGCCTGAACCGATGCTGGTATGCATGATAAGGAGAAGTTGAAATGATGTACCTGAGGGCCAAACTTATTGCAGATTAACCTTTGTTAGAGGAGCGTTGAATAGAGACTCACGTCGATGAGGATGACAGCTTGATGCGATTTCAGAATCAAGTAATAGACGGGCAGGTATTCATCCAGTACATATGGTTAATTTGACGGACAACAAACCTGTTTTTAAGGGGTTTTCTCAGAGATGCGGCGCCTGATTAACCAAATGTGTTCAGCGTGCATTGCTATTTGGGCATGCAAAATGGATGCAAACATTTTTTTGATTTTGTACTACTATTTATGAAAAAATTGTTATCCCGCAGTCGTAAGCAACTGCATCTCTGGGAAAACCCCTAAAAACATATTGTTAAATGAGATGTTCAGGTCCTGAAAAAGGTTGAACAACCCTACAATTTTGAGCTGGATAAGAAGAGATTAAAATTATAATTTTATCTTCAAAATATTTGGAAGATGTTATAGCACTGTTTGCCTAATGTGACTGAACATATTTGATAATACAGT
>JXSR01S042131.1:0-26942 GCA_000969725.1 Ophiothrix spiculata | reverse complement strand
AATTATGGAGTGCGCTAATTGCTAAAGGTGTATAAATAAATGTGAATAGGTATCTTTTCTGAAAAGAGCAAGTGCTTGCGACAGGAAATAATAGAAAATTGAATTGAAAAAAATTTTGAAGCCCTGTTGAAGATAAGCTTCCTTTAGCTTGCTTGGTACCAAGTAGGGTTTCCTTGGCGAAAGCCTATAGCCTAAACAATATTATTTTTTCAATAGTATATGATCGATCAGTGAATGTCTTTAGGCAAGCGATTGTGACTAAAGGTTAAGCCTTATTGAAATAATTACAGTTTTTGATATTTTTTATTAGCAGTGTTTATTTTTTTCGCTAGAGCGAATCATAAATTTATGTGGGGAGCCCTTCGATTGACATGGTATTAAGGTTTCTGTCGACATGCCTTATGTCGACATAAAGCATATCTCGACATGTTGACATGAAATCTCATTTGTCGACAAAACTGAGCAAGTAAAATTTTATAAAAACTTATGTTTAATTATCAATTTATGGCTGTTTATAAGCAGTTGAGCTTAAAGTGTTGCATGAATAAGTTAATACTTATTAGTTGCTCCTCATTAACAACCGTTTTTAAAGTTATTACGATGGTTCACAACACAAATGTTACAAAATATCAATTTTATAGCATCCATAATATCGTACGCAGAAGGAACTAGTACATTGTACAGGAAGCGGGTTAGCGTAGCGGTAAATTCCTCGCTTTGCACCAATGAGTTTCGGGTGTCTTGGGTTCGATTCCTGGCCCCGGCGCTGTATGTGCATTTGGTTTACAGTCCATACTCGCTTCCGTAGGTTTTTCTCCGGGTACTCCGGTCTTCCTCCTGCATCTAAAACTGTCATTAGATTTGTCCATCTGAGTCTGCCCCCACCCAGGTTATGGGAAGCTGCACAAAGGGTGAATATTACAGCCGAAGTACCAGTAGAATGTGCTCTACGGAAGCACTTCTAAGTGAAGTCAAATGGTTGTGATGATTTACCTGCAGCGAATCATGAGCGCTTTGTATCTTCGGTAAAAGGCGCTATAAAAATGTCATTATTATTATTATTCTATATCATAATGATAAGTCTACGTCTAAAACGGTTCATTAAGCTTATTCAAACAAGTTTCCTTTTTCCTGCAAACGCCAACTCTTTGATATTAACATTATGTTGACATTATGTTGACGTCGAAAACAAATTATTGCGACATGTCGACATGAAAAAACAGTCTCGACAGAAACCTTAGATGATATACAGTGGAACCTCTTTAACACAAAATCTGTTAGCACAAAAACCCTGATAATACAAAACCGTGGTTGGGTCCCAAGTATTGATTTATTATGTGAATTCAGTCGGACAACACAAAATCCTGATAACACAAACTAAACTCTTTGGCCCCAGTGATTTTGTGTTAACAAGGTTCCACTGTATATATATGTGCCTACCTTTTGGGAAAGTTTTCCAAGATTTTGGTATAGCAATGGGATAGGTTTTGTCACACATGAAAGCGTCCAATTTAACTAGATTGGATGTATTTTGGGAAAATTTGAAACAAAAGCAACTAGCTAATACGAGCACATTTAAGTGCTTAAATTTCTGGGTCTTATAGAGATATCCTGTTTGTCAAGAGTCTGGCAGGCCCACATTCGAAATAAAAAAATTGATAAAGATCCCAACACGATCAAAATGCTTGCAAATATTTCTGGTTTTGGTATATATGTGTTTACAAATATGAAAATGGTAACAATTGTAGTCTGTTTTTTTTTTATAACTTTAATGGCATATTAATTTATTGTTTATGCCTGTAATTAAGAATTTTGTTGTAAATATATACGGGGTGTAAAGGTGTTTTTTCTTGTTTATGGAATTAATTGTGATTTTTGACAAAATGTAAGGTTATGTTGAAAAATGATGATGCAAAAATCATGATAAATTTGCATCCAGTGGTGTATTTTATTATCAAATTATTAATCCTTCGGATGGTGACAAGAAGAAGTTTAAGTTCTCGAAAAGAGTATTGTGCCTATAAAAGTTGCATATAAATGATACATAAAAGGGAATTGGGTAACCCCAGGATTGTCAAAAATATTGAGATTTTTACACCATTAAATATCTTGACTCTTATGATTTTTGTTGGTGTTAGTTGTATGTTATAACCATTGTTCCTGCTATTAGGCTGTTAAGCGCTAAAATTGGCACAATAGGTTTCCAAAATGAGTCAGAAAAATGCTTTTTATTGTTTTATTTAGCCAATTTTCAATCTCAGTTCAAGATTTTGTCATAAACATCTCTTCAAAATCGGCCAAATTGGTGCAAGCTCAAAAACCTTAGCAGGAACACTGGTTATAACCTCGCTTTCAATGGCTATCAAAGTGATTTTCCCTGTCCACACTATTCACATCCCCGGATTGCCACCAGTGGCGTAGCCAGCATTGGGCAAGGCCCCCCCCCCCCTCCTTGACAAAAAATCAAGGATTTTGACAGGAAACATGGGGGAAAAAGCAAAAAAAAATCATATCAAAAGATGTACAAAACCCTTTTTTTTTTTTGCTTGTCAGTTTTTGAAATCGACTTGAATGTATTTTGGGTGTATGAAAATGGATTTTTTTTGGTTGGAAAAATTGGAAAGAAATGTGCAAACAGGGGAGGAAAAATCGGGACGAAGTATCTTAGCCACCCCTGCCCAAAAGTCTGGCACTGGTTGCCACTCAGATATATTGATGAACATAGATTTACAAATTACCCCTAAACAGTTGCTTCCATAGCTTGAAGAAATACCCCTAAACAAGTATAACGTGCAATTTTACTGTTAAGTTTTACCTATAATAACACTTAAATTTGGATATTTTCTTCAGGTTTTGAAAACCATCCGTTCTTGTGGACATTTCCTGTTTTTTGTTTTTAAAAACTCCCCTTTTGTTGAAAATCAGCAAGTTTAGACCCTAAACACGTGCAGTGCTTTCCATGTTGGTCAGGAAAAAATTATCCCTTTTCGTGTGTTTTTCTGTTCACGCATGTGTACACCAATATATAGCTCAGTGACCCCTGGGATTCACATACCCCATAGCATCAATTTGAATTACTCAGGCAAAAAGCATTCAAGCGCCCAAGAATTATTATGTAATGACTGTGAGCTGTCCATATCAGTTCGAGAACTGTTGTAATTCTTTCACGGTAATGAATTCACTTACTGTAAAGGAATTCCTATACAGTAAATAAATTCATTTACTTTTAACTTTAAATTGTTTTTAGATCAACCTATAAACATTGGAGAACAGTGTAGGGTATTCTCTTGTTGAATGGGACCTATTTCAATTTTTTTTGGCAGATAGAATTCAAAATTTCATTGCTAGAACAGGACCCATTCAACAAGAAAATGCTGTAAAGTGTTCTCCAATGTGCATAGATTGCTCTAAAAATGAGTTAAAGTTAAAAGTAATTGAATTCATTTACTGTATAATATAGGAATTCTTTTGTATATGGTCATCTTTTTTTGAGGTGAGGCCCATTTGTGTTTCATCTCAATCACTTCATCCACATCACACTCCTTCCTGGTCATCGTTGATTAGAGATGATAAATACCTTTATTTGGCTTATATTTTTGATTGATTTTATAGACTAATACATTATCTTCAAAATCATACCAAAATTATGACATATCATACGATTATTGAAAAGTTGTGACGAAATTTGATGCACAATGTACATATCTCATCCACACCAACCACATTTATGCCTTTTTCATATCTGGCTAAATTAGCTCATTGACTTAACTTGTTAAAAGCATTAATTATCAACTTCATTTGGGTTAATTCCAACTTGTTTTTGATAAACAATAACAAGCCTTTAAAATCATATAAGATTGGTGACGCTTCAATGGATTTTCAAGGAGATATGACAGAACAATTATTCATGCACAATTTTCATGATGCCTCAACCTTACCCAAATCCACCCCTGGCGAGGTAGCTTTAACGGGTCATTAAGCTTAATTAATCACTTCATTTGGATTTTATTCTTAATTTTTTGAAAGTCAAATAAATTGTTTTTAAAATCATACCAAAATTATGACATTTCATTTGATTGTTGAAAAGATATGATAAAAATTAATGCATAAATCACTCTCCATGTAACAAATCCACCTTTTATGGGTGCCCACATTAAAAAGGATGACCCTATACAGTAAATGAATTTATTACCATGAATGAATTATACCTTTCCTGAACTGATATAGTTTGAACCAGTTGCTGCAGTAATTAATGCAGATTATTTAAATAATCATGATCAACAGATCGCTATTGTGCAGTCAAAGCAATAACGTGATATTCTTGTTAAATTTGGTAGCACATGTAGTCTTCGCCAGATAAGAATAAGTAATATGCTTTCATTATGGAAGATGATCTGACATTCTGTTATTGACATGTTAAGAAAGGATTTGATATTAGATGAGCACCTTTTATTTACACAACAATAACTGACGTGCTATGATTGTTTAAACTCACAAGCGGCTGCATTTATGGCTTCTTTGGGATGGATGGTCACAAATGTGATGTTCCACATAGAAAGGTACAACATTGAAAGGTTTATCTTTATGACCTTTTACAAATACATATTTTTGTATTAAAGGATTGCCTCAGCTTTTTTCAAACTATTTGAGATTTTGGTTCCAAATTGTTGTTCATATATAATTGCTCATTACCTATGTGAAATTTTACAACTCAATTATGATCCGTTTTGGATATATATGATAATATGTCTAATTATGGTAACCATAATCAATTTTACACAGTAGTGTAACAGGGGCTCTGAAAAAAAAATTGCCTATAAAATCAAAATAGTTTGACCAATTCAGCTGAAATTTGACACTTAGACACCTTCAGTGATCATCTTTCATATAACATTGAAAACTATAAAACTTGAAAAATCGGACCAAGCTTCTTTATAGAAAGAGCCTATTGACATGGCTTTAATTAAATTTAATCTAATTGTATCTTGATCATGCTCAGCACCTATGTGTTACCACCAAGGAATTTATAAAGGGGAACTGATACTCTCCGCCATTTTGATTTCACCGCCGTGTAAATCATATGGGACTGCAGCCATCTTGGATTGTCGCTCCTGGAGGTTGAGTTTTTGTACCTCCGGCATGGAGAGTCTCCGCAATGGATTAGCAGGAAAATTGCCATACTTTGGTCAGAGCAAGTCGCTATACACGCTACATCATTGTTTTTGCCTGAATTCAGGCAAAAATGCTTGGATCTTCACTGTACAAAAGTATTGGGAAATTCACATTTTCAGGCAAAATTACAAAAAGCCATACCCATCCCTGACGCTGTTTGCCCATGAAACAAACTGCACACGTTGTATATGCGTCAAGTGAAGATTTACGCGATCTTCTTGGATATAGGGCCAAACTCCGAATACATCCGGAGGTACAATAACTCTGCTCCATAAGCGACACAAGGTGGCAGAGAAAACTGGTTCCCCTGTAAAAAATTGGTTGCGACACGTATGCTTTAGATTACCCATTGAAATAAAAGAGACTTTATTTGCAAGTTCAATTTATGGACTATGCATGCAATTTTTAACATACATAATGTGGGCTGCTCTGATAAAATGAGAGGAAAGTTGCAAATCTACATTTTGAATAAATGGCATCTAAAGTAACAATAGGGGGGGGGGGGAAGTCAAAATTTTGTTTTTTGACATATATATTTTATTCATAAGGGTTTACCTACCTATACCTTAAGTTTTGAAGGTCCACTTTGCCGGAAAGTGCAATTATTATTTAATTAATTACATGTTGCTATTATACACTGTAGTAATCAGTATCTTTGAAACAGATTTGGATTTTGATCTTTAATGAAGAATGGAGAAAGAAAGAGACACATATGTCATTCCAAAGCTGACATTATAGAGAATTAAAATATGTCATAAACTCGATTTTGAAACTTACACTTTCCTCTCATTTAGCCAGGACCTCTCATATTGTAAAGATTGTAGAAAATAACTTGCAAAGATTGTAATTTTTTCTATGACATACAGTAACTCCCTGGTCACATAAGCCGCAACGCCGGTATGACATCGTTATGACACCGGTGAATGATTGCGATGCCCAGTCGGACATCTTATACAAACCGTAAGGTTTTATCTCGGAATTAAATTCTTGCGGCATGCTTCCGGTGTCTCTATGACTCACCAAATTGACGCAGTAAACACATCGTAACCGCGCCGCAAGGTTATGTGACCAGGGTATCGGTGTGAATCTTTTTTTTTCTAAATTACATGATTGTTCATACAAATCAAACACATATGCAACAAATTCTTCATCTAGTTTTGCATCATTTTACTCATCTTCATATTCAAGCAGGCAAAATATAAATACATTTCACAGCAGATCAACATATTCATACAAAATATATAATGTTAAAGGAGCATAGTCTGATTGGGTCAACATTTTTTCAAACTTTTTGAGATTTTGGTACCAAAATGTTGCTCAAATTTTTCTCATAAGCCATGTGAAATTTCACGCCTCTGTTTTGGAGATACATATGA
The DNA here is from genome assembly GCA_000969725.1 of Ophiothrix spiculata. Taxonomy (NCBI): domain Eukaryota; kingdom Metazoa; phylum Echinodermata; class Ophiuroidea; order Amphilepidida; family Ophiotrichidae; genus Ophiothrix; species Ophiothrix spiculata. The sequence continues at coordinate 20,394 of JXSR01S042131.1, read as the reverse complement.
AAATGTGTATAATTATGGTAATAATTAATTCTACACAGTAACATATAGGAAGGTATGAAATACAGAATTACCCATAAAATCGAAAAAGTTTGACCGATTTAGCTGAAATTTTAAATTTAGACCTCTTGAGTGGTCATCTTTCATATGACCTTGAAAACAACATTTTGAAAAATCGGACCAAGCTCCTTTCAAGTTAGAATGACCCCAGGTTATTGCATTTACACTTATAGAAGAATTAAATTCTATTATTGGATAATTCAGTGTCAAACAAAACAAGGGGCCCACACTGGGATTTGACATCAGATATCACCCACGATCAAGAAATAAAGTAGGACTCTGGGCTGTTCAAGTGACTGTTCAATTGCAAATGGTATAAGACCGTGGTCACAATACTTTGTACGAGCAGTAATTTGTCCGTCTAGAAGGACCACGGGCAGCGAGTGATGTCCTCGCTGCTCGCTTAGTTCGCTGCCCGTGATCCTACTTGACTTGCTAAATGAAGTTTTGTGACTGAAGTCTTAAATCCACCAAATTAACAAAAATGTATTTTACACATGATTCATAATAATTAAAACGATAATAACTCTTGATAACAACATTATAAAAATAAGACTTCTTCAATAATATAACATATTGCACAATAGAATATCATTGCATGGATTTGTTTGTTTTGGTCCAAGTTAGATGCATAAAATACAATTTGAAATATATGTATATATATAACCTTGGTTTTGAAGTACAAAATACAGGTTTTCCCTTTTATATTATTTGCCTTAGAAGTGCAACATTACGTACTTACATGTATATCATTAATTAATGTATTGTTCACTGATTGATAAAAGATGGTCAAAAGAAATACATAGCTACACTTTTCTCCCAAAAGACATATTTGACACATCATATAGGTACCTCAATGTTGGCATAGTATCAGCGGCGTAGCGAGGGTATCTGGCTCCCGGGGCAAAGAAGTGAAACTGCCCCTCCCCCCCCCCAGGAGGCAAAAAAATGGCGCCCCCTCCCCTTGGGGGCAAAAAAGTACACCAAAAAAAAAAAATCCAATAGCTTTGATAAAAAATCCTCCTTTTTGGCGGAAATGGGTATAACTTCTGATATAATTTGCCTAAATTTTGTTGCAGTGCTTCGCGCAAAAAAATGCATTTTTTGGTAATAATATTTGTTTATTTAAGCTAAAAAATACTGAAATTGTAAGGGCGCAAAAAATTCAAGGCAACAATTTGCTAATTTATGTCATGGGTGACAGGGGATGCTTCATTTTTAACACCTAATAGTATTGCTTTAATAAATTATGCAACAACATATTTATGCTCTCTGGGACCTTAGTAAAATCTATTGGGTTCCTTTAGAATTGAAAAGTGTTTTTGTGGGTACTATTTTCTAACTTACTATTTTCCCTCAAGTATCCAATGCCCTGCAGTTCATCTCAGGGCGGTGCAATTATGTCTACAAGATCCCTGATGATCATTAATATTTGTATACATGTGTGTTCCCGCTAAGATTTATTAGCTTGGGCCAATTCGAGCAATTTTGAAAAAGTTGAAGAGGTGTTTATGCCAAAATAATGACTGGAGGCTGAATAAAGCAAGGAAAAAGAAACTTTTTGTGCATTTTCAGGAACCTGCTGTGCCAATTTCCCCCAGCTCCTGTGCCAATGGCGCACTATATGGCCTTAGAAGGAACACTGTTTGTATGACATGCACCAATTTGTAGTAATTCATATTAATTTATTTGAAATGAAAAACAAACAAAAAACCTGAAAAATCAAAGAAAGCAAATCTTTTACTTGATTGTAAGAAAGTTCTAATATGGTGCAATATGGCTTTTTTGGAATTCCTGCTGTGTTATAAATGATCAAAATGTACAACTCCTGGGTCAACTATAACCTGGGAGCCCACATGTTCATGTAGTTTCAATGTCAATGTTTCAGAATGGGGAGAAAGAGGAAAAGGAAACAGAGATGAATGGCTCCTACGCGGTTGCAATAGTGTTTGATGCTGCTGTAAACCAAAAGAGTCAAGTAATTAACTTAGTGTAGGAATATGTTACAGTAACAGATCTTTTGGAAAAGTAGATAAACAATCGCTGCTAAAACAAACAGCAGTTTTGCACCAGGTACACTTTTCAAGCCTCCAGCAACCTGATGTAGTATTAGTAAGCCAAGATTTTAAAGGTGTAGGTTCCGATAATATTCTCATCCTCTAGGGCTCAAGCGGAAGTAGTATATTTTTTATGCCAAATGAAAGTCCATATTTTTCTGATTATAAATCCAAAATTTCACCTCAAAATTTATATAGTTTTGGAGATATCGCACAAAATGTATAATTGATTGGTATACCTATTTTTCATTTCTTTTGTATTTACATAACAGCCTCATCCAGAGGGTTGCATACTTTCTTTTGCCTCGCGATCGGGAGCCACAAGCCACAAGCTAAGGTTGTAACCTTGCACAATGCATTTCAGAGGTCAAGGTCAATCAGTTAAAAGTAAATTATACACATCATAAAATAGGAACCTACACCTTTAAATCCTGGTTTTATCCCCAATATAATTGTATTTTTAATTAAAGGTGAATGATCCTATTTCAACATGATCTACTTGTAACTAATTGTCCTTTGCCTCTGAAATGCACTTTGCCAGGTTAAGTCGTAGTTTGATTCTTGATTGCTCTTCAGGGCAAAAGAAAGTATGCAACTCTGGGGATGAGGCTGTTTTGAAAATACATAAGAACTAGAAAATGGGTATACCTATTAATTTTATGTTTTATGTCATATCTCCAAAACTATAAAGAATTTATTGTATTTAAAATCAGGAAAATATGGGTTTTAATTTGACATCAAAAAATGTACTACTTCTGGTTGAGCCCTGGGGATGAGAATGTGATCGGAACCTACACCTTTAAGATGAGATTGATACAATGATTCATAGCTTTTTAGCTTTTTTTACAGGTAGTTCTGGTGACAATGATTGTTTCTGCTGAGGACGTTTTCCACAAGTTATTTTATGGATTTTCCAATGAGTTTTTTGACAGTCTTTGCTGCAATACCTAGCAATGTTACACCGGGTACACTTTTTCAAACCCCCAGGAACCTCAGTTTCAGGTTTACAACACTTGGGATTGAAGCAGCGGCTCATGGGTTTTATCGGTTTATCGGAGGAAGACATTGGCTCATTGAGTTTAAATGTGACCAAGGCTTGTGTTTGATAGGTTCCTGACTCCATCATAGAAGATGCGATTTCAGCTGATGTACCAACTTGATGAGAGTCAATGTTGCTTTGCTCTTTGTCATTGGTCTTTGTAGATTCTGTTATCTTTGTGGTTGTGGAACAAGCTCCTTCTGTAAGACTGTCTTGTTTGTCTTTAACCAACCTGGATGATATCTTGGAACTCATCTTGCATGATACACCATTATAGATTTGTGACACACGGTAACAACAGTCTGGCGGGGATGCAGTATGTGACTCTTGGATTGCCTGTAATTCTAGGAATGTTTTAAACACTGTTAGCTTTCTCATGTCTTCATTTGATATTGGATGAACACTCTCTTCATACTCAGATACCAATGTTGTACTTAGATTAAACACTGGGGCTTCCCATGGTTCTGGATCAAGTATAATTTCCAATTTTTGGAATTTAGGAAGCAAGCGCAGGCTCCTTATTGCTCGCCTTCCCTCCAATCCTATGCATGGATTCTTATAGAGCTCAAGTTTGTGAAGTGTCATCATCTGTTTAATACCATCTGCTAGTATGAATGACTCGTGATTTCTTAAGCCACATCTTATCAATGTTAGCCTTCTCAAATTGACCATGTATTTCAGCTGATCAGCCAGACTGCTTATTGCTGTATCAAATGTAACTCCAATAAAGCCTAGTGTCTCCAGTGTCTCTGCCTTTTGCAAATAGGAAGTCAATTCATAAACATCCCACACATCAAGGCAGGGATTTATTAATACAAAAACAGAGAGATGTGGTATAATGGACTCTAAAAATTTAACAGCTCTTCCGATAGCAATGCTTCTCATTGTGAGGAATGACAGATTTTTTAATGTTGACATGGCTTTCATCATATTCATGATATTGAATGTACCATATGTGCAAACACCATCAGGATTTGAAATAATCATCATTTTCAAAGATGTATTCATGTTTAAAAACTCTGTCATTGATTTTACATTAAATGTTATAGATATTAATTGTAGATCTTCAAGTTTGATGTGACTTATTTTATGTATATTACTAACATGAACTCTGCCTGGGTTTTCAGATATATTGTGTATACTCAAATATTTTAGGTCAGTCAAATGGACTAATACATCAAATAGCTCAAAGAGATCAAGCACTTGATTTTGTGCACCTGAAAACTCAAACTTCAGCATGATAAAATCGATTTGTTTAGTATACTGAAGCACGGATATGATAAGATGATAATATTTAAAATTAATTGCATCACGCAAATCAATAACAGAAATGTTTGATAATATTATAAGTCCATTGGTTGTACCAGTGACTGAATTGATTAAGTCCAATTGATATTGAATAGGTTTTACAGAATTGGACCTTAGCCATGTATAACCTAGGCGACACCCTGATGATGACAAGATGCTAGCAATCTCAATACATTCTTCATAGGTTAGCTGAGCTTCAAATACACATTCCAAAATTATATACATGTTCAAGTACTTTTGATCGTCTTGAGCGTTCATGTCATCTGGGACTATTCTGAATTTGTCTCTCAAATTGGCATCAGTGAATACTAGTATGTTGATAATAAGCTTGATTGACTCTGGTTTACATCCCGCACAGAAGTGAATGACATCATCATTCCTATTGGTCCAAGGTGTAAATGGGGCACACCAGAGCTTTGCAATATATTTTTTAGACTTTTCATTGTTTTCACTTTGCAATTTTGCAAGGTAAACTGCAGAACAAAAGTCCTGAAAGGATGTGTGCACAAACTTAACCCACGTTTTGTGTTGTTTTGATCTAATTCTCTCTCTGCTTAGTAAACCAACTTTCAGTGCTAGAGAAAGTGCTGTTGTCTCAAATTCTGTGTCAGTGAACAAAACTTTTTCCGTGCTCTCATCCATCAATCCTGGCAAAGTAACCTCACCTAAGGTTTCCAGAAAGCTCATCAGCTTTGATATGAACTCATCAGTTGTAATATCTTCTTCTGATAAACCACGCTTTTCATAATGATATCTTTTCCAAAGACTCTTAATCGTTTCTTGGTACAATTTTGTTCTAGTATTGGGCAGGCTTTTCTGGCTTTGCAATGGGTCATTCCAAAGCAAACAAAAAAAGAGCAGTAATAATGGTGTGCCTGCCAAACTCCAAACATGCGTTTCCTCTTTTAATCGCCGTAATAAAGCCATGTATTCAACTTGCTTTCTAGAAAAATATTTCCTGAGGTATTCTTCAATATTCTCATCTGAAAACCCTGTTAATTGGACTCTTGTGAAGTGGCTTTGATTGTGACCAATCACTTGTACCTTGTAAGGGCGAATTGAAGCAATCACACAACTTTGTTTGAACAGCTTATTATACAATAAATGTGACACTTCATTGGTTGTGCTTTTCAGAATTCCTACACTGTCTTCATCAAGTCCATCAATCAAAAACAAACATCTCTGTGAATTTGATTTAAGATATGATTTCAAACTGTTTTTTGTCACAGCTTGACCTTCTTCTAAAATCTGATCGAATATGATATCTACCAAGTTGTCAGTATTATCAACAATTTCATGTACACTTATAACAAATACCAAATCAAATTGTGATAAAGATGGATCACAACTCTGTGAGGAAGCTTTACTTTGAAGTTGTAAAGCCCATTTGTAAGCTATGTTATTTAGCAATGTACTCTTACCACTTCCGGGCTCGCCCTGAATTAAAACACGGTTTATCCTTTTACCAGTAGATGTTTTAAGTGTCAGCAAATCTTCATTTCTTTTTAAGGGTATTTGTTCTGTTTGTGATGGGGAAACCTTATCTTTAACCATTTCTAGATTGACAAAGATTGCGTCCATCTCCACAGCATGCTCTGGGTCCCATGGAGTCAGTTGTACTTTCATATCCTGTCCAGAGTATAATTCTTCTAGCTGATCTTGACATTCCTGTAAGTTGAACTCTTTGGCATCTACTTCAGGCTTTTCTGAAAAAAATAAAATAAAGAGTACTATTATGAATAATGACCTGGTTCCACCATTGAAAGTTCAATGCGGCATCAGTTCAGTTTAGTCTCTCCGATGGAGAGAATTTATTCACAGTATATATAGGCCTTCAGCCTTAAAATACAAAACATTGATCAAAATATTTACATATCACTAGAAGACAAGATTGTTTGTCTTTTTATAAATGCATGATAAATATATTTAGACAATGAAATTATAATATTCTTATCACTGGACTTAAACAGTGCAATTAAATAATATAAGTTTGAAACACAGTTCGGCAAATATCATTTCTCTCGGTTACATAACCAGTACACTTTGTTATAAAATGGTAAAGATCTTCAATTTCACCTGAATTGCACACTTTACAGACCCTTTCATTTTGAGGTATTCTAAACCATCTACCACGTGTGTAATGCAAATCAAGAGTTCCCAATCTGGCCTTGGTGAAAAGTGTTCTATAATAAGGTTTGTCCAATACAGATAGATAGTCCTCAACATTAAGATTTTCTTTTATATCACAATAAAATGAGAGTGAAGTATACTCTCTGAGAGCAGTATGCCAGTATTGTAACTCAATATCGTGACACCTTTGTTTAAAAATTTCAAGGAAGCAATTAATATTTTCCACACCTTGCATAGCCCAAATTTCACCAAAACCATATGTGAATAAAATATTTTTGATTTTGAAAGCCCAGCAGTCTTTACTCTTTTCTGCTAAATTGTATTGAAATTCATAACTTTGCCTTAAAATTCTACTTGAATCAAGTGACAAAATATACAACCAGTATTTTATACAGTAAATAAGAGTATTAAGTAACAATGGGTATCTTCCAAGTTCTCCACGGATTGCACAATGAGGAATAGATTTTGAAATACCAAGAATTAATATGAGATCTTTCAATTAATTTGGATTCACATGTTCCCCAAATTTCACTACCAAACAGGAGAATTGGCTTTAGTTTTACATCAAATATCTTAAAAAGAACATTGAAAGGCAGATGTTTGTAATTTTTCAAGATTTTAACAAGTCCAAAGAAAGCCTTATTTGCTTGAGAATTATTAAATTCTTGAGACTTGTTCCATTTCCCGTTATTAGAGAACATAGTACCCAAATACTTAAAGGTACTAACCACTTCAATACCTTTGCCTTCATAAAACCATTTCTCAGTACGTTTGAGTTTACCACCTCGCTTGAAAACCATAATTTTTGTCTTTTCAGTGTTTACAGATAATCCCCAGTCATGACAATATTCTGCCAAAACATTGAGTTGTTTTTGTAAACCAAACACGGAAGAACTGATAAGGGCTAAATCATCAGCAAACAAAAGGTGGCTAAAAAATACATCATTTAACTGAATCTTATTAATGTCTAATCTAAGGGCGTGATCACACCTAGCTAGTTTAATGTAGGGACGTGGAGTCGACCCTACATCGAACCCACTTGTCAGTGTAGTGTGATCACAAAATAAGTGGTTTCGACCCTACATCGAATCCACATTAACAATGTGGAGACCACCTTCATGAGGTAGTTTCGACCCCAGGAGGTGGATTAGATTTTGTAATGTGAACACGACATTGTAGAGTCAACCCACATATACAGGAAGTAACAGGTTCTTTCCTATTGTGTGTAATATTGATTTGTTTGTCAATATCTCTGACTGCTATACATGCAAAGCGTATCATACTAGCTAAGTAGTAGCATAATTAAATTGTAGGGTCATGAAATTAATAATAGTTGCTATGAAAAGAAGTTTTAAGTTAAAACTTGATATTATTGAGGTAGGATTGTTAAATATGAAACTTTGTTGAATTGAAAGTAATTCTTATTAGAATCCTACTTATCCCTGTAAGAAATATTAAAATACAACTGCACTTCTCTCCTTCACAATCACAAATAGTTCAAAAATAACTGTAGTAATTACAACACACAATTAAATGCCTCATGTTTTCAGAAATCGAATAGGGCCTACTATATATTACAATCTCTAGTATTTTGCCAAACATGATAAATAAATGTAAAATAGTCTTAACATCATGAACATTCATTTACTTCAGTGTGTTGTTTTCACATCCTGGTAAGTGGACTCGCTCCACTTACATCATAACCCACTTTTAATCCACTATGTGGGTATAGGTGTGAACACAAAACTAATGTGGGTCGACTCCACATTGGACCTAGGTCGAACTCACATATTTGTGATGTGAACACGCACTTAGTCATAATAATAAAAAAAAAATTGTGGCCCGTCATATCGAAAGGTACCTTATACCGGCATAGTAAATTACGAGATACAGGCCATTGAAGCTGGGTATGGCCAAAAATCACGTCCAAGGTCGAAATTCTAATTTCATCAGAAACATTATTACCTTTGAAGTGTATTCTATCATATTAATTAGGTTCCAACATCTAAAACATAAAATAAATGTTTTAAAAATAGATTTAAAAATCCTTTCTCCATTCAAGTTTTACCAGTTCAGAAATTTCAAACTCGATTTTCTCAGTACTACAGTTTTCTGAATCAGCCTGATTTGTATGTAACTATGCAGATGAGACCAAAAAATCAATTTTCATTTTTGGACCCTTAAGGTACCTTTCGATATGATGGGTCATATTTTGATACTGCAATATTGACCCAACACATTGCAAATCATATTATAATGTAGCCTCTGATGAAAAAAGTTGACAGCTTATGCAAAAACAAAAAACAAGTTTGTTTCCCGTGCGCCGCGTGGTTTTTGCGCGAATTTAATATTGTATACACTTATATATCTGGACTTTTCTACCATACATTTGTATAGTGAGTGCTGTGTGCCGTGATGCAGTAAAAATTGTTCAGTGATTAAATAGTCAGAAAAAATACGTGAAAGTTTTCCATATGCTGCTTTAGGCTCATTCTCTGATAAAGTGTGCAACTTTGGTTAGAGAAATGTTAAAATTTCGACTACTAATAATAATAACTAATGAAAAACATACAAAATCATAAACTCTTATGGTTTCTGAAGAAGAAACAGTGCATGGGAGATGTTTAAAATTACTTGAATTTTTAACCATTGTATTCCCTATTCTTAAATTACGGTTCTGTCGTTACGTATCTGTTTGAATCTTTTCTTTAATACTCATTTTTGAGAAAATTTGTTTTCTTACAAATTTGATTTTCACACTAAATTTGGAGCTCTACACTTACTACACTATGGTGAAGTATTTTCACTCAGTGTACCGCGTTTTGCGAAAAGGGAGCAGAATGTATATTACGCTGCGATCGATCACATAGAAGTATACGGTAAACGTATATTGCTATACGCAAATAGTGGAGGCACTCACATTCTTTGTGACAGGGATAATTACCAGTCAATATCAAATATGAGTACCTTCCCCGGGAGCGTATAGCGAATACCGTATACTTCTATGTGATCGCAGCCTGACGTATCTGTTTTGACATCACCGTCACATAGGTTTTTTTTGATATTAATATCCTTGTAAATCGTTACTGTAAATGTATAATTCTATATAAAACATATGTTATGCAACACTCAAGTTTGCTTGATAAACCTAATGCGAAATCAACCATCAACAGATTTATTTTGACATTTTTTTATCGATTTCAGAAATGATTACGTATCTGTTTGCAACATTTCAAAAAGCTCTTATATCAAATACTTAATATAATTAAACTTTATGATTATCAATACCTATTAGGCTGCGATCACATACATGCATAGAAGTATACGGTATATGGTATTCGCTATACGCTATTCGATGGCTATATTTTATACAGGCTCGGCGAGCTCTACGTTTTTTTCAAATAGTGCCCTCCTAATGTGACCCGGTAGCATCAAAATAACATGTTTGATTGCATCTATACACGTGCCTAAGTGAAATCGTACATCGTATACCCGAATAGTATAGTTCTATGTGATCGCAGCCTTACGGGCTGTTATATAGTGTGCATTATGTTTGATATGCTCGAATATTTTAGGAACATGGGCTCATGAAACAGAAAAAGTATGGCTGGCGACATGGAGAAATAGAAGATTTTGCATTTTCAGATTTATCGTTATTTACTTTCCTGGCATGCTAATATGTTTAGCTTCACACGTGTTACTAATGTGACTCTAATGTATTAACTAAACCAATCAAATCATTTGTAATAGGCTTAACAATGTTAAACAAGCAACACGAACATGAGCCACACCAAAACGGCAAAGTTCACACTTTATCGGAGAATGAGTCTTTAATATGCTTTTACCCCATATCTCTAAGATAAACCGTTTTTGAGAAATCAGGTTTCTCTTGATGACATATCGCTTAATTTCACTTAAAAGAACACTGTTTTACCTTTATTATCAATTGTAAATTAAGCTCGTGAATTTGCACAAATAGGAGGAAACTGGAGTTTAAAAGCTCAAGTATACATTTTGAAATATTGATTTTAGAGGGGTAAAATGCTGAAATAACAGTGAAAAGCTTGAGAAATCAATAAAATACTTTTAAAGAAATAACATAAGCCATACAACAAGAACCATTTTAACTTAAGTTTTCACTGTTGATGACAGCATTTATTAACCTGATTGGCATAAATTGTTCACTATGCATTTTTGTACAGGTTTTCTGTTATGCAAAATCATATACCTCTCTCAAGATAAAAAACCCACATGCCCCCTTTTTGCTTGACTTAAAACATATGGCCCCCTCTTTTCATCCCAAGTAGAAATAATGAACGGTCACTTAGAGAAATCCACTAAACCCACCTGTTCTTCTCTCCAGGATCTTGTCTCTCTCGCCAAACAGTTCTTCACGCTTTGCACCGAATCCTTTTTCCTGCAACCATAACTCTCTCAGCACTTCCCTAGCTATCAAGATGGTATCATGTGTCCCTGCTCTAGCCATGGAAACTTCAACATGATTAACTCTGATTGGGTCTATACCAAGGCTATCATAAAGATGCTTTAGTTCATCTGGTGTAAGCTCTGCAGTCACTTGATTGATATCTTCTATGGATACCTTGAGGGTATCTTTGTCAGTTCCAAAGGCCATGATAAGGAATGTGTAATTTTGAGGTTAGATCATTTGGTCTAGCTAACTCTTCTGCTACGGTAACCTAAGGGTATCTTTGTAATAAGTTCCAATGGTATACCAAGGATCGTCAAACTTTCAGACTAGATCTATTCCAAGTTCATCGTAAAGAAGCCTTAGTTAATAGAGTCTTAGCTGTTCAGCCACTTGTTGGTTATCTTCGATGGTGACACTGTGGGTAGCTTTGTCAGTTCCAGTGGCCATGATGATTGTAGATCAATAAAGATCTGCAAACAAAAAATTAGATTTCATTAAATAGAATAAGCTATACTTGGTGCATAGGATCGTGCAAAGTATACTTCCCCATTTCCTAATTTCAGAGATGCCACTTAGGATCACTAGAAAATCCTGAAACTTTCAAAAAATCCTGAAAATGTGCGTAAATTTTGGCAAAAAGCTGAAAAAAGGGCTGAAAATAAATAAAAATGCATAAATTTTGAGTTTTAGAAATCCTGAAATCAGGAAAAATCCTGAAAAGTGGCATCTCTGTAATTTGCATATGTAATTGGCAGACATCTCCACAAAAAAGCTGCTATTTTTAAGGTTAAAAAAACGTTTCACTTAAAAATTTGAAACAAATTCCATCTCCAGTTTTTTAAATTCAATCCAATTCGATTTCTGATTGTAGTAGGGCCTATGATATATTAGGCCAATGTTATCAGAGCTGATAAACCTCTTCTGAATGAAAGACGAAAATTGTGCAGGGAAAAAACTTTGGAACATTATTAAAATACTAAATTCTGTTCTGGATCATATATCAGAATTACCACACAATTTGGACTTATTCAACATCATCCCATTTTTTTCATCTTGGTGCAGTAGAAACTTATTATAATGAAATCTGATATAAGAAAACCCCTGTTACAAAGAAGAATTTTTCCTATACCTTTATATTAATTCCTTTCTTTTTGTTATATTCAAAACCCTGCTATAAAGAATGTATAGATATAAAGAAGTAATCTGTTCCCACCAACTTAGTTATAACGAGTTTCCACTGTACTTGGTACCAAGTAAGCTAAATATATCTTCAACTAGACTCCAAGATGTTTTTAAATTCAGTTTTTTAATGCAGGAGGAAGACTGGGGTCCTGGAGAAAAACCTTTAGAAGCGAGCATGGACTGAAACCAAACGTCCCTACATTAAACTAGCTAGGTGTGATCACGCCCTTAGAGTGCCAGGCCGGGGAATCAAATGAGAAATTGATGCAAAGCGAGCTGCTGCACTAACTTGCTCCCCTAAAACCTTTTTCCAAACATTTAAATATTATTGCATCATTTGAAGTGAATTAGCATAGATTTAGTAATATAGCTTGCAAAGTTTCAATGCCAACTTCAATCCCATATATCAAAATGTTAAGATTTTCTAAAAAAATTATCGATGGCGACAGTGAAAAAAATGCCCTCTACTGTAGATGAAATCTTGAAATTGGCTTCATTAGCAGATTCGATGCAAAATTAAAATTTCTTTTGATTTATCTGCAAAATATGATGTTAAAATGCTTTTCTAACCAAATTCAAACTCTCAATACATACTCTTAGAGCATAGCTTCATACCCAAGATAAACAACATAAAAACAAAATAGTAGTTTTTTAATTTTCTGAAGGTTTTGATCAAAATGTTCACATTATTTGGTAGTTGACAGTTTTTCAAGTATATTGGCAAAACACAAGGAATCTTTCGACAACAATTTTAAGTTTGTTTCACTTGGCTTAAATTTAAAAATTGAATTAATATAGCGTATGTCATTGGACCAGACCTTTTCTCAACTAGAACAACTTTATTTTATCTTTTCCCTTTTTGTGACTTTATCATTTCTTTTTAACCAAATCAAGTTGGATAATATGTTTAATATACCCATGTACATGTATTTGATTAAATGAAAGATATCTTACCTTACTTAAGGTACCAAATAGTTACACACAAAATTCCTAAAATCCATTAGTCGTATATCCTCTTCAAATGGCTAACAAGCTCGAAACATGATGTACACATGGCAAACGGAGGGAGATGTCTGATCACAACCCAAAAACTACCTTCAAATTTATATTGGTCACATGACTTGGCCAAGCCCAAAATGGCGCCAATGGCAGTTTAATTATTGAAAATAGGAAGATGGCCAGGTGCCAAGACTAAGATCGAGTTTGTAGACTTGCTGCAAGTCTTTGATCAGCAAATTTCACTTATCCTGTCCCCGTCTTTTGTCTGATGAATGTGGTAAATTCTTAGTCATTGAGTGCGATTTTACTTCCTAATAAGGAATTTTGGCCATCCATTATGAGACGATAGATGACAGTGCGTTCAGCGTGAAACGCAGTGGAGCCGCGCGTTCAAAATCACGGCGCGATGCACTGAACGCACACATCCGGCGCGAACAGCTTTACTGGGTTCGGAATATTTCATGTTTGAATAGGGGTGTACGTTTTTCCAATGATATTGTTTATAGTTTTTGGCAATAATTTACATCGTTTTTGGTTTATAAATGACTCAAATTTGTGACTAAGAATGAGAATAAAAGATGGCGATTTGTTATTTTTTATCATTCGTAATGGGCACCCCCTGTGGGGGCACCCATTACTCAAAATAATGTACGCCCATCCATTATGAGACGATAGATGACAGGCAAAACAAGAAATCGTATCTTTTATTCCCTAAATATAAAACACTGTCAAAAGGCTTTTCAAGTTGTCGTTTTGTCATTTGCTTCTTTTTCCAAGTAATTCACTTGTTTTCTAATTAACCCAATAAAACATCTGCACACCCAAAACTTGATATTCTAATGTAGTAGGCCTATATTCAACCTTAAACCCTTCAATAAACCATGCTAACATATTAAATGCTGTTGCATTAGCCACAAGAATGGTCATTCCCTAATTCTGAATGGTAAATCTTAAGTATTTGATATAGATAGATAGCCAATCTTAGTAGAAAATTGTTGTTTATAGAGACCACAGTTACTGTGCTTTGTGATATTTTGAGGGTCTATGCATGGCCAAGACTTTTTATTGTGTCGTAATATATAACTCGGAGAGAAAGAAATTGCCAAAATAGCCTTGAATCAAGGCTAAGAGTTTGTCTCATCTTGTAACAAGGCAAATATGTGAAAAATGGCATTCACTGCGGCATGCCATTGTTAAGCATAGAACTGTGGTATAATTTATTGAACTTCAAGTTATCCATGCATATTATTTTTCCAAATATTTCAACAACAAAAGTTACACAACAAAGTCACATGTGCAATACGTGATATGCACGTTCAAGTTCCGTGATTTTATCCTGAGGGGTTTGTCAAAATTTTTTGTATGTTTATGTGCCTGACAGACATACTTTGAAAATATAATGCATCTCTTTCTTGATTTTGGACTCAAAAACCCACCCATCTGTACCGGTGTAACAAGTTTATAACCAAAAAAGGTAATTACACTCAGTTTTTAGCAAATTTCCCCAAATGCACCAAATTTTCACAAATTGCACATTCATCTGCAACAATACCAAAATCTATGAAAAACAACCCTAAAAGGCTGTCGCATGTACATGTACAAGTCAATATAAGTACTCCCCACCCCTGGATTGTATTTTTACTCAAGTACTAGAACAAGTGTTCATTACAAATAATGAAATTTAGCGACATGAGATTTTGTTTAAGTTTTTTAAAGGGCACTCCTCGAGATCTATTCCATTAAACTTTAATAGAAAAAACTTGCCATTAAAGGGTTAATTGGTAAAATTTGGTGCAATATTCACAAATATTATGGTTTTGGGGTGCTTTCCTCAGAATAGCAAATACTGAAAAGGATATCTTCTGAAATCTCTGGTCATGCCATATTTAGAGTTCCCCCAATCCTGGGTATGACAAGGCAATTTTTATTGTTTTGGAATTAATAACCCATGAATATTGGTATAATGTGCATTGATTGAAAGTATTAATACTGCATGGTATCTGTACAAAGTGCAAACATTTTCAAAGATGACACATCATACCTTTATAGTCGTGTCTATCCACCATACATAGCAGTAGCTTACAACAGAAATCTATCCATAGCCAGGTTTATTAACCCTTTCCAGTCCAGTCTCGTATCCCATACAGGATAAAAAACCATGAGTTAAAGGCGGCCCTGTATCCCATCCCATACAGAATAGCTGTTTTGGACTTCTACGCATGAACATGTAAAACTACCCTCGCTTTATCATTGTTTATAATATTATATAACGACATCATAAGTATAAGAATGTTATAGGGAGAGGTTTTTATTTTACAATTCGATCCACTTAGAATTAAAACCTTATGGAAATGCTCTAAATAAAGCTTTAAAATGTAGTGAAATCTAAAAAAGTAAAAAAGAAAATGTACACAAATGGAGAGAGAATTAATTTGCGATATATCATTCTAAGATGGTAGTGTGACTCAGGGCCTCTAAATCCGCGGTAACGTGGCTGTGCCGTTCCCAGAAAAAAGTTTGAAGTCCCAGAAAAAAATCGGTAAGCTTAAAAATAGTAATATAAATCAAATAATAATAAAAATTTCTGACGACTGATGATTTTTTCTGGCAATATTGAATACTGAAATACAAATAAATGATGCAAATTTGGGGTTAATGTCAAATTACTGACAAAAACCAAGTGATTTTTTAGAACAATTTTAACATTTTTTTCATAAATCTCGCAGAAAATTCTCATCAGCACTAGAAAAGTTCCCAGAATTTTTTTCTATACTTTGGTGTGACTATCCAGTGTTTTCTAAACCCTAAATTTGTATCTCAGATGGACTTACCAGATTGAATAATAATAAAATAATAATAACCGGCTTTTATATAGCGCTGTTACACGTCAAGACGCGACCACAGCGCTTTACAACAAACAAAAATATATATACTTTACCAAAAATCTTAAAGCTACAACTTAAAACTACATTCTTAAGGCTACACATGATACAAATGGTGAAAACAGTGGAAACACTACTTTGGAAAAAGGTGAGTTTTTGTTTGTTTCTTGAACGATGAAATTGTGGCCGATCTTCTCACTGCGACAGGTAAGTTGTTCCATACCCGCGGGGCGGCATTTTGGAAAGCACAGTCCCCAAACGTAGTGAAAGTTCTGTTGGAAATAAGCCGAGGTTGATCACGTCCAGAGCGCAAATTGACTGAAGGTATGTAAATATGTAAGAGTTCAGTGAGATATATGGGTGCTGTGTTTCTAAGACATCTGTACACAAGCAGGACAGTCTTAAATAAAATTCGTTCCTTGACTGGTAGCCAGTGCAGTTCTTTGATGAGCGGAGAGGTATTAACTCGCCTGTTGGCAAGGAATATAAGACGAGCACAGCGATTTTGAATCTTTTGAAGTTTCTTGATGTTTTTAGCCGTGATGTTAATAAGCAAAGAGTTACAATAGTCCAGTCTTGATGTTATCAGCGCACAAACTGCTTGTTTACAGGTGTCTCTGTCTATAAAACGTCGAATTCTGGCAATATTGCGAAGGTGATAGTTCGTAGAGCTGGATATGGATGCTACATGAGATGTCATTGACATGTCTGACTCAAGGAATGCCCCAAGATTCCTAACTGAAGATGATGGAAAGATAGTTGTGCCATCCAGGTTCAAAGACACATCCAAAAGAGTTTTCAAATTGTGATTTGATGCTGCCACTAGGAACTCGGTTTTACTTTCGTTGAGCTGAAGTTTATTTCCATTCATCCAGCTCTTGAGTTCGGCAATACAAGCTTGTAGTTTGAAGGTCGCAACTGCAGCATCACCTGGCACTTTGGGGTCAAACTCAACATATAGCTGCGTGTCATCCGCATAAAGATGATAGTTGATGTTGTAGCGGCGGATGATGGCTCCCATTGGGTAAGTGTACATGGTGAATATTCCTGGGCTGAGACAAGATCCTTGAGGAACTCCATACAACAGAGTAAGTTGCTCAGACATGGTTCCTGACACACAAATTTGGTGGTTGCGCTCAGTTATGTACGAGTTGAGCCATTCCAAGGCAGTACTAGAGATGCCGTAGACGTTGGTGAGTCTGTCGAAGAGGGTAGGGTAGTCCACGGTATCAAATGCCGCGCTAAGGTCCAAAAGGACCAGAAAAACAGCATGTTTTTTGTCAATGGCATTCAAGATATCGTTTCTTACTCGCAGCAAAGCTGTTTCTGTGCTGTGTAAGGGTTTGTAACCGGACTGGAAAGGTTCATTTAAGTCATGGCTGTCAAGATGAAACCTGATTTGAGGAACAACTGCTTTCTCCATGATCTTTGAAAAGACTTTGATGTTACTCACTGGCCTATAACTTTTGAGTTCATTTGAGTTCATGCTGGGCTTTTTTATTATTGGTGTCACAATTGCAGTCTTCAAGGTGTTTGGAAAAGTTCCTGATGTAAAGGAACTATTGATGATGGAGGTAAGAGGGGTAATGAGAATGTCCACAGTCTCTTTAAGTAACCATGTGGGAAGAACATCCAGAGAACACTGTTTGTTTGGAAGATTCACAATGATTTTGCTTACTTCCTCTTCAGTCACTTGGTTGAATGCTTCAAACTTGTGTGTACTACCTGCAGGTGATGTTTCGTCGGCGGTACAGTCAACTGTTAGTCCGTCGAGCTTTGCACGAATCAAGGCAACTTTGTTTTGAAAGAAATGTGCAAAGTTATTACTTAACTGCGGTAACGATTCACCGACAGGCAAGATCTTGCAACCATTGTTCAGTAGGGTGCCTAGGGTCTGGAATGCCTTTTTTGTGTTTGCCGCAGCGAGTTCTTTCTTATAGTAGGTGACCTTTGCACTGTCAATCAACTTGGTGACGATCTTATTTTGCTCACTGAGAAGTTCTTGATTGGAATCAGTAGGATTTTTCCGCCACTTGCGCTCTAGACGGCGACGTTTCTGACAGGATTCATGAATCTGGCTATTGTACCAGGGGTATCTTGGACGGATGGTTCTACTTCTTTCAGTAGAGGGCGCATGCTTATCAATCACCGTCAACAAGGATTCTTCAAAGTCTTTAAAAACTGTGTGAATGTCATTAACGGTTGAAAATTCGGTCAGTTTTGCCTTCAGATCTTCTCTGAAAGATGTCATGTCCATAGCCTTGTAGTTCCTTATATTAGATGTTACTCTCTGAGGCTCTGGTTTCTCTAAGTTAAGCCTGAAATATACAACAAAGTGATCAGACCGCAGGCCTCGATGAACAGTGAGTTTTTCAATAATGTTGTCTTCAGGTCTTGTAATGACTAAGTCTAACATGTTCCCGCCAATATGAGTTGGTTCTGAAACGTGTTGCTCAAGGGCTGGTGTTAATAAAGTCTTCTGAAATGTTTTGACTTCTGATTTTTCTGGTTTGTTCATGTGGAGGTTAAAGTCTCCCATGAACATGATCTTGCTGGCAGTCATATTCATATCAGTGATAAAAGAGTCTATTTCCTCCAGGTATTCACTCGTTTTCAAACGGTTTTCCGTAGAAGGGGGAGGACGATAGATGATGCAAAACATGATGTGATTTGACTTGTCCGTTATGCACGCATGCTCAAATGTCTTTGTTGTGATCTTACTGGGTTGCTGTTTAACTAGGCGCGACGTTTAAATTGAAGACCAAACAAAGCTACTGGAGATAATTTAATACATATTACAAGAATATAATATGCTTGCCCAGCATAGGTGTAGAAACAAGATATTTACCAGATTTGAAACTAAAACAGTTTTCACACCATTTTTTGAGGAAAAAAGTTGTTAAGGCATTGCAATTTTCTCCAATATTTCACAAAATCCTGGAAAACTGCAGTAGGTTATATTACTGTAAACATTACGGGCCGTATTCTCGAACGAAGTTTAACTAAACATTGGTTACGTCTAAAATGTGTTTAGTTAAAATCGCATTTTAGCTAAGCAATGTTTTAATATTTAAACGTCGCGCCTAGTTAAACAGCAAGTTTAGACATCGAAAATATCATCCCCAGAAGTATTCTATATTGATCCAATGCTGTTATATGCTAAATGACGTGAATCAACGCGATTGTTGGGTCATTATAAGGATTCCGTAGTTTTTATTGGAAAGCATTGAACGCACGGGTTAATTCCAAGGATTTTATATAGGTATACACGTATAAAGTACATGCTAGTGTTTTTACAGTTTGTTAACTGATCTAGAACAGGCGGTCAATTCAAAATTGCACATTCCCTAGTGCATTCTCGCTGATTTAGTACTGTACTACACGGAAACATGGATACAACTTCACCTAAAAGTTCTCTTTGGGGGGCCTTACCGTCACGTGCCCCCCGGGGTCATAAAGAGGGGCGCCAAAAAAGGGAAAAGAAAAAAGAGAGAAAGAAAGAAGAAGAAAGAAAGAAAAAAGGGAGGGAGGGGCGAAAAAAAGAGAGAAACGAAAGAAAGAAAGATGGAGGAAAGAAGGGGGAAGAAAGGGGGAGGGGCGCAAAGGGAAAAAAGAAAGAGAGAGAAAAAAAGGAGGGCACAAAAAGGACAGAAAAAGAAGAAAAGAGAAAAGAAAGAGGGAGGGGCGCAAAAAGGAAAGTAAAATTTAAAAAGAAGAACGGAGGAAGGGCGCAAAAAAGAAAAGAAAAAGAAAGGGGAAAGAGGGAAGGGCGCAAAAAGAAAGGAAAGAGAAAAGAGGAGGGGCGCGAAAAAGAAAGAGGGAAAAAAGAGTGGCGCAAAACGAAAAGAAAAAGAGATAAAAGGGAAAGAGTAGAGAAAGAGGGTTGGGCGCAAAAAGAAAGAAAAAGAAAGGAAAGAGAAGAAAAAGAGGAAGGGGCGCAAAAAAGGAAAAAAGAAGGAAGGAAAAGGGGCAGAAAGGAAAGAGAAAAGAAGGAGGAAGGGGCGCAAAAAGGAAATGAAAGAGAGGGAATGGTGCAAAAACGAAAGAAAAGTGAAAAGACAAGAAAGGAGGGTGCAAAAAAAAAGAAAGGAGAAAGAAGGAAAAGATAAAAGAAAGAGGGAGGGGTGCAAAAAGGAAAGAAAAAGAAGGAAAGGGGAAAGAAAGGAAAGAAAAATGAAAAGACAAAGATAGAAGAAAGGAGGAGGGGCGCATAAAAGGGAAAGAAAAAAAAAGAGGAAAGAAGGGGAAGAGTAGAGAAAGATGGAGGGGCGCAAAAAGTATAGAAAGGGAAAGAAGGGGGACGCAAAAAAG
>JXSR01S042124.1:7892-28230 GCA_000969725.1 Ophiothrix spiculata | reverse complement strand
TAAACCCTCAATGTGATTCTACAAAGAAGAGATTCAGATACTGATCTGACCACTCTGACATCAAACACAATACATTTCTGTATCCAGTGAGCTGATGTGATTCCATTGTGACAAAGATGGGTGACAGTCATTGGAAAGTAGTCCTTAACACTTCATGCATGCTTTCAGGTTGATGCCAGAGTACGTTGAAGCACTCTTGCAACTTTTCCATGAAAAAGCTGCTACTCCAGAAATGATTCGACATGGAATGGAACTAGTGAAACAAACAACTGAGCACCTCAATCCACACGAAGTCCCTGTAATGGTAGTGGACCAACCACTCTATGACCTAGCTAAAAAAATGTAGTGGACCTTCCCTACAATTTGGACATTTTCAGGGAGGAAAAGTTCCTGGTTATGCTTGGCGGTCTCTACATTGAAATGGCTTTGTGGAGCACCATGGGAGGATCTTCTGTGTGGATCTGGGTGGCCTGAAACATTGAAAAAGGCAGGAGTAGCAAAGGCGGTTCCAAGCAGGAGCTACAGCTTTCCTGAAAGCATCCAATGTAATGAGAACAAGATATGCCCATCAAGTTACTGTTGTGGTACTTGACAGCCTTCTTAAGCGAACCTAGATGAAGACTGGAAGCGATGTGGCTTTTAAGGACTGGATTGATGCAACGTCTCAACAAAAATCAACAATTCTTGATACTCGTGCACAAATACCAACAGATCAACTTATGGTCACTACCTTGTGGAAGCTTGCACCTCTGTTCTTTGCCCTAGACCACCAAAATTATGCCAGTTGGATCCCAATCTTTATCCGAAACCTGAAAGGTTTACCTGATAGCATCCGGGTAGAGTTTAAGAAAGGTAACTGGACAATAACTCGAAGCAATAGGCGTTTCTCATCCTTACTTATCGATTAGGCACACGAGCAAGCCAACAAAAGGGTTAAAGGAGTTGGTGGCATTATTGGCCTAACATAGAACCTTGATACACTACAAGGCTGGATCGTGACCGGCCCGGAGATAAGCCGTGTCGTTGAGGAATTTGATGCAAGTGATAATGATGATGATGAAGAACTCCCTCATCATGAAGAAGGGTATGCATCTCAGCTCCGAAATCCACGCCATGTTAAAGATATGATAGAGGTGTTGCTGAGTAATGGAAATCCTTTTGAGAAGCAGAGTGGCGACCTGGTTATGTAAGATATTTGTGAATCTGTGGCTGCTGCAACATCTGTTGGCAAAGTGGAGTTGTTAGGACAAGAGCAATCCACAATTTCATAGAGCATGTGTTGAACTCAAGTGATAAATCCCTGACTGCACAGATTAAGCGAAACAACTTGATGCTGTATCATGAAAAGAATATGCAAAAGAAGTCAGCAATTACGTTTGAAATGCAGCACTTCAAGCATCACGCAGAACTGTATTGTCAGGCTTGCTTTGTTCTGGACAGCCGTGGGGTGATTTGGAGGATTTTTTTCGTAAAGTTCCCACCTGCATTATCATCTGAAGGGTCCCTTAACTCTTGTAAAAAGTCAGATTTGTTGGAGTATATTATGGAAATTAGTGCAAACAGCGTTGAGGAGCTAATTGCACCAGACACTTATGACTTCATCATTATTGATGGTGGCGCACTCATCCATACAATGACCGGCTAAACTGTCCTAGGCAAAGGCTTTAATGCTTGTTACAACAAGATATTCTGTTTAAGAATTCGTCTCGAGTTAAAGCGATCAACAAGAGTAGACATTGTCTGGGACCAATTAAAGGTGGCAAAAGGGAAAGGTGTGGAACAGGAATAAAACAGCGGGTCACTGGTGCTGCCAAAATCCCCAGAAATTGGCAGAAGTTCCTGGGAAATAAGGAACTCTTCACATTCCTATCCAAAAAGGCTAACAGAGAACAACTTGCCAGACGACAAGAGTGTTTACATTACAACTGTGATTTAAGTCCATCATGATGTAAGTTCTGAGGCTGGAAACATTCCACCAATAAACCGATGCAATCATGAGGAAGCCGAAACCTGTGTCTTGGTCCATCTCCTCCATGCCCTCCAATCATCGTCAATTGGAACGGTGTTTACTGGTGACTCAGATGGTGTCGTAAACCTTCTGAGCAATTTTCATCACATCAAGACTCTGATGCATAAAGTACCGTCACTTATGGAGCAATTCACAACTATTGTCAACACTCCATTCCAAATATCTCCAGTCTTGAGAGAAGTGGCAACACACTTTGTCTGTATGCTGTACTCAAATGAATCAAATGAGGTCAATGATGATGTTGACCTGGTCCGAATGAAGTAGTTCTCACAGAAAACTAGGCATGTGGAGAGAATTCCCCAATCAGGTATGCTTTGAAACATCTCAAAAGGAGTGTCTTTAAGGTGAGCATCTGGACAACAGCTCACATGTCTATAATATGCCTGTCAACAACCCAACAAACCATGGATGGAAGGAAGAGGACGGCAAGCTGCTTCCCATTTGGACCTCGATTCCTCTTGCCAAAGATGTGTTTCATCTGAATGTTAAGTGTCATTGTCAAAACACTTGCTCTTGATGCAAATGTGTGAAGACAAAGTTGAAGTGCACACGTCTTTGTAAATGCGCATGCGAAAAGTAATGCCCTGGAACAATTTGTTATACAAACGGGAACAATATCCGAAACTGTACCATGTGAAATATTAAGGTATTAATTTTAGTTAAACAATAATCCTTATTAAGGGGAAGGATTAGTCTGAGAATAACACGATTTTCTTTTTTCTAAACATTCAATACAACAAGGCTCCTGGTTGACTTAATCTATTGATGACCAGAACTATTAATCACCAATGAAGTATCTTAAGGTTTCTTGATATTTGGTACATAAAAACAAGTGTGAAATTACGCAATTACTCCTCCGTAATTGACATGGTATAATCAAAAATATATCACCACCAAACCAACCATGGACATGATGGAGATCCTTTTGCTTTTCAACATACCGGTCAATCTCTTGGGCTATAGTACTACATAGTTTATACGGGATCTGATATCACAAAAATAAGAAGGAAAACCCGTTTTGTTGAATAGAATAAAAATAAAAATTGCCAGGTTAGCTGTCAACTGAAATGTATTTAGGGAAATTTAACAAACAATTACTTAGAAGTAAGGCTCAATGTCAGAGAAAATATGTTCCATTTAGGTTTATTTTATTTTTATTACATTCCTCATACTCAAAAACCAATATACAGACACCAAAACCATCATTCCAGGTTTCATGGAACAAAAGTTATGAGATTTTGGCGGCCATATTGAATTCCAATCATTTTAATTGTTATTCTATTCAATTACTCATATATTAAAACCTATATATACACACCAAAATCACCTTTCTTAGTGCCACAGGACAGAAGTTATGAGCTGTAATGCAAACAAAATCCAAAAATGGCGGCCATCTTGGATTTTGGCGGCCATATTGAATTTTGATATCTGAGTGCTTAACACTTGAACCAAAATTGTTCTACAGATCCTTACCTTCAAATTGGTACCAAAATCGAAACTTTTGCATCAATTTGAAATGACTGAGGGCCTGGGAACCCCACTACATGGAAAATGTCAGAAAATGCCTCATTTTTATCAATAGCAGAAATTTCACATATATTCTATTAAAAAAACCCTCTCGATTATATTCTCATACCCAAGTTTCCAATTTTCATTTGCTGTCACCCTTTTCAGATAATGAGGCAGCAGGTCACATTATAAAAACAAAAATTTGCGACCAATTTTATTTTTTTTCGTTTAGTGAGATCCGGAAAATAGCCTTAGCCTAATAAGGTCGATAAGAGGGTAGTTAAATCATGCACGCCCATTTAGTTGCCCAATTAAGGTGGCAAAACTTTAGGCCTATAAAATTGGAGAAAACATCAATATGTGACACCGACAGACTGCTACATTTTTGTATTGTCCACAAATGTATCAATAATAACCTGTGCATAATTAATACTCATTAATTTTAATTTACCTTTACAGATATGTTGTAAATAAAATTATACTGACAAGATATAATTAACTTAAGATATGATTAATATATAATCATCATCTATAACTATATTTATTTTAATAAAGCATCTCATAATAGATATTTTCTCAATGTGCTAATAAATACCACAAACAATTAATCAAGTTATATATCAATACCCGTTTGCAGTTAAAAAAAAATATAACGCATAAAGTACGCTTAACGAATAAAAGGTCCAAATACACATCAGCGAATACTTACAAAACACAACCGTATGGAGAACGAATTGAACGTATTTCTAATGAACACGATTAACCATAATTATATAAAACAAAAACAATAGTAAGATTACGTATGTTATGCGTACGTTTCGCTTAATACGAAGATGTGTGACTGAGGTAATACATGAGGTAAGATTAACTGTTACTTTAATTAGCTACCGGTAGTCATTAAGCAGTCAAATTACTCCAGAGTTAGGCCACTGGTGTCCTCTTTCTATTGTTGACTTCATTGCCTTTTCTTTTCAAAACATTCTACACACGAGGTAGCTTCAGGTGTCCATGTGAATAGATTCTCAGGTGTCAAGAAAGCCTAAACGTATTTGTGTGTCCTTTGGCTGGATATGACCCCAATTGTTGCTGTTTCTTCTGTTTTATTAGATTACTTTTTATTTTTGATTTTTGATCTTGAATTATTTACCATTGTGATCATTAATAAAATATATTAATAAATCTCAGAACGAAACAGAATTTTATTTGGTTTTTTTTATTACATCAAATTACATAGAGGTTTCTGATTACAATCAAAGAACAAAATTTTCAAATCGTCTTAGGGGTCGCTTCAAAACTCAACCGGCGGTTGCCCGCCGGTTCTGGGCGGTTCAACCGAAATCAAGAATAGCCAGACGCCCAGAACTGGCAGACAACCATCGGTTGAGTTTTGAAGACGCCCCTTAGTCTGATACTTTTGCGACCTTCCAACTTCCTTTGTTTCATATGCGCTAGATTTATATAGTATCTATATATATAGTATTTAACTCAGTATCAATATGGTTTAGGCTCTTACCTGTTAGCTATCCAATGCTGCCAAACTAATGGAATGATACTATTATTTTAATGTTCAATTAGGACGTAAACTAAGTTGCAAAATGGAAAAATATATATAGGTCTAATTATTTTTTTCAGCTGTTGATTCTTACAAACAAATTGTATTATCATAACCGACAAACGGGTCGCATTAATGGCATTTTAATTGCTTTCTGTTTATTGAAACGTTTGGTAACGTCTGGTAACGTTTGTGACATTTTTGAATGAAAACATGTGCTCATTTATGCACGGGTAGAAAAAATTAAAAACAAAATGATTAGAAAATACTTTATACGTACCGAGTAGCAAACGCATAACTGAAAAAACTGCTCATATGGTCGAATAAAAAAGCTGTTTTTTGCTTGAAATCAAAAAAGGTTTAGTTTTCACTGGAATGAGCCCCTTATATGTTACCAAATATGTCCTGTTATTGATTTTCTATGAAGACAAGGTATCATGTCAAATAGCATTGCGAAGTGGATTTCATATTTTACATCTTATATTAACAGAGTAGAGTACAAAACAAAGATTGAATCTTGCTATATTTATTCAAAACGGGTTATTAATTTTCATTTTGAGATAAAACAATTGCCTTAGGCTATCAAAGGTCAAATAAAACAGTTATCTTCATGTTAATCTAGATGTGAGCCAAATTCTCCAATTTTATATTATATAATCAGAAAGCAAAATAATAGTAACATAGCAATGTTGAAACTTTATTTAACGGATGAAAATATGATAGCAGATATACTTGTATGAATTTTTATTAGATTTTATACTTATTCACTCTGATATTTGAAGCAGATAAAATGAATTTCACGATAACCACTTAAAGCAATACTATAAGATTTTCATCATAAATAGTTTTTAGTAAAAACAGCCTAAAATGAAGGAATGTGAATATCTAAAACCCTTTCAAAGTGTATTTTGTCCTCCTGAGCTATTTTTGTAACACGTCCTCCGAAAGAGGGTTGTTGCAATCCCCCTGCTTGATTTTGCTATAAAAAGATAGGTATTATTTTTCACTGTCAAACGATACCAAAATCTTTAAAATCATCCCAGGCGTTACGTAATTATGACGCTATAAAGTACTTCAGGTAAAATCAGGCAAAATTGCATAATGGCAAAAATGGCCACCAAATCAAAATATTGCTGTAAAAGTTCTAAATAACGAATTTTCAACATTTGTTTTGCTAATTAAGAAGGGAAATGATGATTCTCACATGTCTAGTAAGTTATAGTCATATGCATATTTTTTTTAAATGGTGACTTAAAAATGTCCGGGATTTCACCAACCCCCTACACCCCAACATTGATGGCCTACCCTTAGTAACCCCACATTAAGTGGTACCCCCTAATTTACCCATTAGTATTTTCATTAAAATGACCGCAAAGGATGTAAAAGAGATTACCAAAATGACAGGAGTCGGTTGTTTTTGCGTTTTAATGAAGCGGGGAAAGACCTTTTTTTTTTGGGTGGGGGGTTACAACGTCCCCCTTCGAAGGACAAGGGTTAAACGGGTTTTATTTACCTTAGAAAAGGTCACATTACATAATGTAAATCATTGTATCTTGAAAAGCTTATTATATACCTTCCAACTACAAAAATATTTCTTAGATATCAATTACATGAAGTATAATCAAGTAGTTTTGATGCAACAAGAAAAAATAGCATACTTTGACATAAAATAGAAACATTTTCTATGCAAACAAATCGACTGTCAATACTCGACGTATGAGACTGTATTTTGCCTTCATTCCTGAAATATACAAGCATGTAGTGTAAACATTCAAAACCGTTTCCCTTTCTCTATTTATCGAATGATCGAAATAGGTCGGACTGAGTGCTTATACTTATGTCACATGTAGAGAGTCGACCGAGTAGTAAATATCATGACACGTCACAGCATTTAAAACCCTTACGAGGTTTAATCATTCATTCTTAGTCACTGAGTGCGATTTTACTTCCTAATAAGGAATTTTGGCCATCCATTATGAGACGATAGATGACAGTGCGTTCAGCGTGAAACGCAGTGGAGCCGCGCGTTCAAAATCACGGCGCGATGCAGGTATACGCACACCTCCGGCGCGAACAGCTTTACTGGGTGTGGAATATTTCATGTTTGAATAGGGGTGTACGTTTTTCCAATGATAATTTTTATAGTTTTTGGCAATAATTTTCATCGTTTTTGGTTTATAAATGACTCAAATTTGTGACTAAGAATGAGAATAAAAGATGGCGATTTATTGTTTTGCCTGTCATCTATCGTCTCATAATGGATGGGCGTACATTATTTTTTCGTAATGGGCACCCCCTGCGGTTGCACCCATTACTCAAAATAACGTACGCCCGTCCATTATGAGAAGATAGATGACAGGCAAAACAATAAATCTTATCTTTTATTCTCTAATTAACGAGTCCATATCAAGACTCGAGATGTTTGTAGCGAACTCGTGGTGTATTGCTGCAAACTAGAAGTGTATTGATGCAAACTCAAAGTCAGGTTTGCTGTGAACTCGTAAAGGTAGTTAAATCTCTTGTGGGTTTTGTGCGTTGTAGCAAGCCATACTTTTACTACTCGGCCTATTACTGTTTTCTTATTGACTCTAGCATAAAAATATTGACACCACTTACTAATATTTATTCTTTGACAAGTATTAAAATCAAACTAAACAATAATGATCATTAACTGACCGGAATTTAAAACAAAGACTGTCTTGACGAGAAAGTGCTTTCGATCTACAACACTGTCTTTGCAAAGAATACACACTGAATTGCCAGAACCTTTAATAAGACCTAACAGAATTAATAACATCGAGTTTAATTGCAAGCTGAGCATGCTGAGCGAGAGCCAAACTAGCTGTGGATCAGCTTTGTATTAATATTGTCAATTGGAACATTTATGACTGTCAAGGTTTCTAGAGAGGAATCAATAAAAAACTATTTAAATTTGTTAGGTTAAATAGCAGAAATGTTAAATTGCAGATGATTTTTCATTTTTAAATGGTGAAAATATTGTTTTTTTCAAAATGATTGCTTACTAGTATTTTTTATTTAAGGTGGCTCTCCTATATTTGAAATTTGACGTTTTAACAAACCTCCTTTTTCCCCAATTTTTTACAATGACCATAAAGTATATAGATAATAACAAAGATGGATATAAAAAGATCACTAAATCACATTAGTGATGACTCACTCCGACTTTTTTTTCAAGAAACTGGTCATTCTCTGAAGTGACACATTCTACTTTCAAAATACTTGTTCTCACCTTAGGCGCTTGGGTACAATTAGGCCAAAACTTTGTGCGGCCGGTCGCAACCAGGCCACAGCTTTGATTGTGCAAGATGGTCAACATAGGCTTGATAATGCACCTCTAGATAATATCAAAACATGCAACATATATTATGAATAATCAAGCCTAAGCGGTCATTTTTGAAAATCAAGGCTGTGGCCTGGTTGTGGCCGGCCGCACAAAGTTGTGGTCTAATTGCGCTCCGACGCCTTAACCTATTAGACCCAGGCCTGATTAGACCTGGGCCTTCTTTTGTACATAAACCCTACTTGTTTTTTCCTTTATTCTTAGTTTTAATAATTCATCTTTAAACATGGTAAGGGAAATCAGAGCATGAATACAAGGTCAAATACTTAAGTGGTGTTTAGTCTAGTGTTTTAGGATATCTTGTGACAATCAATTTAGCGCAAGGATTCAGTAAGATAAGTTACGTATTTCAGTATTTGTGGAAATATATTTTCATAATGTTCTTGTAGTTTTATTTGTTCATTTTTCTTGTTTATATGTTCCTGTGAACCAGATGAAGGAAAGTATACTTTCCGAAAGCTTGTAAGTCCGTCTACCGTCTATTAATCGTCTTTTTTTGTGGATTATCCGTTTCTTGTTAATTGCTGTTTGGTAAGTTTGATATATTTTTGTTTGTGCATATACTAGGCCTTCAAAGTTATTGATATTTTTTTTCTCGTTATTTTTTTTGTTCATATTAGGCTTATGTTATTATCCTCCCCACATTGAGTTGGCTTACTTTGTTTTTCTTTTATCATTTGATTGTACTCTAAGAAACCTTCTGTATCAAATTTGATCCTTGATGTGTTTTGTCACCTTGTCCGTTGGATCTACTTTATATTTATATTTCTATCAATCAAGTAGTTGCCCTTATTATACATAAGGGTTAGATCTGCAAAGTATACTAAGCAACAGAGTGTCAATATGGTTGCTGTGCTTTAACAATTTTCTTGATCCTTTATATTACATCTTACAACTGGTTACCAGCCATATACAGCAAACAGCCTAAACTAACAATGGCTAGTATGATTTTATTGCTCAAGTAGGAAGTATGAAGCTGAAGTATGCTAAATTTAACATGATCCTCTTTAGAAGACTGTAGAATAAGAAGTACTTAAGTCACATTTTGACGAAATTGAGTTATTGGTGGTTTTGAGGTAACTGAAGGACAGAAATTATTTTGACAAATTTTCAAGTAATTTTTTGCATGATAAGTGGTCGTCACGCTTGAGTGAATTTTGGGTCAAATTTCAAAAATGCTCTAAATATGTCGAGTTGCATATCAAAAAAATCGTCTCGTCGAGTAGATTACAAATATATATATACTTTTATATGTCTTGAAGGTTTGGTTAAGAAGATATAAACCGAAATTCACTCAAGCGTGTGAAATGAGGTCAAATTTTTAACAAGGTCCGATTTACACGAATGACATGACAAATTGTTCGTCATGACTTGTACATTACAAATATATATACTTTTAACATGTTTGGATTGCTAAATTTAAGATAAATAAGATTATATGGTAAGCGACCATGATTGTAGAGGAAGAAGTACTTAGGTGCAAAACAGAGATTATTGATTGCATAAAATCAATAATCGCTACAGTCTTCTAAATCACCATAAATGATATACTTGACTATACAATAACATGTACCTAATATGTATTCAATACTCTTTCGCTCATATCTCAGAATAAGTATTATGTTACTTAAGTACTTCTTATTCTACACTCTTCATTTTGAATTTGATTTATAGGAAATAATACGCAATGTTACATCAGATTGTTTTGGATAGGTAAAATGCGACGCTTGTTTTGTAAAGACTTTGTAAAATGTCGAAAAACATAACCCATTAGTTTGCATCTTAAATTACCAGAATAGAGTACAAAACAAAGTAATAATCCATGCACTGACAACCCAAAATGGGTTATTCATTTGTTCGTCTTAGATACAAGAATCGCCTTAAGGTATAGACCAAATAAAACAGAACTTTTTATTCTAGTTTGACGTGTGACACATTTACCTATTCTACTGTTTGATAAACAGAAAATCAATTGGAAGCAAGAAAAATACTTACAAATGTCGAAACTTAATCTGATGGATCTAAAGTGGGGATGTTCTTGACAGCTGCTATTTTAGTACCAAATGTTTGCTGTTTTTCTCGAACGGAATGTAATAAAAATATTATATTTGGGGCGAACCAAATTTTAACATTTTAATTGTTATATCATTATCATACTATAGTATTCATTAAAACGACTATTAGCTTAAGAAATACAATATATTTATAGAATACAATGAACACTATCATGTTTAACTGCTTATCAAAACCCAGCCTTAAATGCAGCTTTTTATCATTTTCCTGTTTTAAGGATTAAAACTTCATTCGATTTACAGAAGTCAAGTTATGGTCTGTCGAAGGTTGTCAGAGAGTAAAATTATAACTGAGATAAACGCGTTCAAAAATCAGTAAGCCCTAAATTGTCTGTTGATGTTCCTCAAAATATAAATATTCATGTTAAATTTATAACCTTTTTTGACATGATACTTTGCATGTGTTGTGAAGTAATCTTGGTGCATTTACGGCTTTATGATGAACGAACACATATAAAACAAATCACATAACCTGTGTCGCTTGTTAACACTTACATACTTTGAAGCACTTTACTTTAAGTGTATGTAATACTTTTGACACTTCTTAGTGCATAATGGGAAATCCACATGAACAAAGGATTTTGCTTACTTAAAGTTATTTAAAGTTACCATTTTAGGAAGGAAACAAAAATAGAACGGCAAGAGCCACAACATTATAATATTAACCCCCACTCCAGTTCATCTAGTGATTTTTTGAATGCATATCGCCGGAATATCACAAAGGAAACAACCGATTCATTTTTTTACTAAATATGAGAAACTGATATTTAGATAATTACATAATTTTGCAGCGTTATGAATTGTTGCTATTTTACGCTACTTACGAGAAGAAAAAAACCGTATTAATATAAACAGCAAACCAAGTTGAGATATGTGTTTGTATATCATAGAGAACTTGGACATTTTTAAAAACAAGGCAGGCAAATATCTACCTTCAAATATTAGATTTATGAAAAATAAGACTTTGCTTCTTACTTTATTTATTTAAAGAATGCGTATAATTCCCCAGTGATATCGTACATCACTTCCTCAAATTGGCCCACTTCTATATTCACACTCAAGTCAATTAACCACTAAAATACACTGCATTTAGAATAAGAGCAACGTCTGTTTTTATTCCCAATCCTATTACAAAGTGCATCCTATTTTCATTATATCCCATCAAAATTGCGTGTATCATAAAGGTGTCAAGAGCCTTGTCTTTTTTTTTCAAAGATACAAAAGTAAGATTTAGATATTTTGTTAGTTACATGTATGTAATCCCGCTCAATTAGACAGACAGTATCATCCAAACCATTAGAACTGAGTTTGCACTGATTTTACAAGAAATCGAAATTCAATCGTTTGATTCGACACGAACAATTATTATTATTTGAAACTTGTTGATTTCCACGTGAGTGCAAACTAACTAACTGATCATTTATTTCTATTCTGACTTAAAGTTACAAGACTATATTGTTATTATTCATATTTTAAGCATCATATCTGATCTTTTCTGCCCTTTTTTTTTAGGACATTTAGCCCTTGGGGTGTTGGTAAGAGGGGGGGGGGGGGGGGCATTGCCGATTGCACCAAAATGCAAACCAAAGTGACCCTTGACACTTGTAAATAACTTGTTTACATCTTTTGCAGGCATTTTGATGAAAATAAATCGGGGGTACCACCTTAAATGGGGGTAAAGTAGACCGTCAAAGTCAGAGGGTAGGGATAGTGGCTTCCATCTCCAAAAAGTCGTCTTTTTGAAAAAAAAAAAAAGGATATGCATGGTATATGGACCAGAAACCTACAGGACATGTTAGAATTGCCGTTTTCTTCATTGTACAGTGTGTCCCAGAAGTTATCAAGATTTCAAGGTCACACAATTCAACAATCATACCTGATGTCTTGACTTGATGTGGTGCAAAAATAAAGAAAGTCCATGCATTAGTTTTTGGAAGTGAGCGTTTGAAGCTCCACATGAGATTGGACATTTTTCCCAGTTTGGGTGAGTTGTAAAATTTCCACGGCGAATTGCAGACATAATCATGATAATATTTGTTCAATTATAAGTGTCTTTGTGTTAAAGATTATTTTTATCTTAAATTAAATCTGGTTTCTTTTCATATGTAAAAGTCATTTTATACTTATTGGGTAATCGTTCAGGAAAATCATTTAGCGGGCCATTCGAAAGCACGCTAAAGGGGTGGTATCCGTGTAGCGGTGGTTGTAGGAATATGGTAATTCAAAGCAAACATACCACCTCATTTGTCAATGGAGAAAAGAGTATCATGATTTACCAATACCTGGAAAGTGCCGGTATCATTGAAACAATGGAAAGATCTATTTACCATTTCCAGGAGCCAGGGCCCATATTCATGAAACACCGCTAACTCTAGTTGGCTGCTAACCTATTGTATACCTGTCAAAATTTGACAGGTAGACAAAGAGTTAGCAGG
The DNA here is from genome assembly GCA_000969725.1 of Ophiothrix spiculata. NCBI lineage: Eukaryota > Metazoa > Echinodermata > Ophiuroidea > Amphilepidida > Ophiotrichidae > Ophiothrix > Ophiothrix spiculata. The sequence goes on along the minus strand of JXSR01S042124.1, from coordinate 15,272 downwards.
CAACTAGAGTTAGCGGTGTTTCATGAATATGGGCCCAGATATCCTCATCGCACGAGTAGCCCATCTTAAAAATTATGTCACAAAATTTTTCGCTTATGGTATCAGATGACAGAAGGTAGAAACCGATTCAACATTAAGCTGTAACTTTACCAAGACTCCAAGGCATCATCAAGGAGAAGCAACAAGCAAAACAAGAAAGAAATGTCGGTAAAGATGACATCCTTGCTCAGATACTTCCGCTGCGAATTACCGCTGGATTTTTACGACCTCTCCAAGCTGGGAATAGTTTCCAAATTCCTCTGAAGCTTCAAACGCTCACTTCTAGAAAATTAGATAATATATATTCTTCATTTTCGCAACAGGCAAAGTGAAGACATTAGGCATGACTGTCACTAATTTTCATTGTCCAGAATTATTTAGTTATTGAATTATAAGGCATTGAAATCTTGATAACTTCATTCTGGGACACACTGTACAACCCGGACTAATTGAGCAGAGGACTTACATATCTGCTACACCGGTATGGTTTTTGCAACAAGTCTACATTGGTCTTCTTGGGACGCCCTTGTATCCCTTGAATAAGTTGCCATGTAACATTTACCCTGCAAATATTAGTCGTCTTGTTGCTATTTTCTTTACATATTGGATGTCATTGTAAAATTTTTTATTCTTCATGTGAGCTTTCAAAGCTTATCTTAACATTTTAGTGTAAACCCCATCCAAGGCTTTCAAAAGTTGGAAGTAATCATACGTCCATGTTTCAAAACCATATAAAAGCACTCTTCCAATAGTTGCTCAAACCAGCTTCACTTTTAGGTGCCGGGTAAACAAGAATTTAATAAATTTCTTAATTTGTTGCATGCTTTCCATGCCAAATTGTTATGTTTTTCTGTTTTGATGCCTTACTCAGTGCTCTTCATCCATGACTTAAGTCATGCTCTTCTTCTATTCATTGCTTGTATCTCAGCACATGCTGGTTGGCTGAATTATTGATGACAACTGTGTATTCATGACATTTGTGTAAAACCCATCTCTGAGTGCAACATTTTTAACTTCTTTGAGCAGCTTCTGTGCTTGGAAAGCAACGCCGGACAGAAGAGCAACATCGTCTGCGAAGTCGAGGTGAGTTAAGCTTACAGGACCAACTCTACTGCGCTTTCTTGGTATCACTGTCAAGCTTAGTTTTTCTTCTTTCCCAGAGATTGCTGACTTAGGCAGTAGTCCAGCACGATGATAAACATATATGGTGCCGACGTATCTCCTTGCAGAACACCAGCAAGTATGTCAAATTCATCTGTTTTGCCATTAGATGCTAAAGCCTTGGTCTTGGTACCATTGTAAGTATCATCAATTAGCTATGATGTTTGGAATGCCACACACCTTCAGAATTTTCACCATTTGTCCTCTGTAAGGCCTGTTCTCAGTGAGAAGTTTCGTTTAGAAATACTCACATAGAAATGTGGTGTAATTTGATCCTCGTACCTCAATTATACGTTTTATTTTCTTGTATTGGGACTTGAATTAGAATTGAATATAAACATATCAAAATATTTGACCTAGATGGTCTAATTATCCATTTATTACAAAATTCAGTCGGTTAGAAGTTCTCACTCTTATCTGGTGAGGAAGTCTAGTGACGCCTCGCCTAAATCGTCTCAAAAACTGTCCTGAAGTCTATGAATGTTATTACTGCTGGAACAGTTTTGTCCCTTATACCTTCAAACATTCTGCTCAGTTTTTGAGCGATTTTCACGAAATCCACACTGGTTTGGTCTAAGTTTCACATCTGTTCAAGATCATGCGATTGTATGTCTTAACATGCACGATTGAACTCAGATTTATTCCTCTATAGTTAAAGTCACCACTAGAATTGACCAATGGTTCGCTGTTTATTGCAGCACAATGTCATCAATACGATACCTCTTTAAAACTTTTCTATAACTTTTGCCTTCCTTTAATGCCTACTGTGTTTCCGGATCATCCGTTCTTATTTGCAATTAAACAAAAACAGCTGAATATTCTTCATCTTCACATGTTACTTTGGAAGTATTTCCAAGCAGGTTTCGGAAATGGTTATATCATTTGCCCATAGTCTTTCAACCCTTCTAACTTCCTTTGAAGTCTACCACTTCTAGACATAATTCTGCCACTACTTCATTAATATTGCTCCAAGCCATATGGTGTTTATGATTCAGTTTTGTCTCCTCTTCGTATTCCTTCATTTTCTTTTCAATATACTCAGTATTAGTCAATTCGTACGATGTTAAAAGCTGTGCCTTACTTGGTGTTAATAGGATATGTCTCTTGTTCATCTCCTTCAGATGTGGTCTTGCCTTCGCAACCTTCAAATTATTGCAGAGAGATTTTTCTCTGTGTCTTTGGTAGCTTTGGCATGACTTTGTTAGCGGCTGAATTATGTGCTTGAATCAAGCATTCATTATAAGTGACTGATTACTACTGTTTATCAAAAGATAGAATTCCATATATATTCTTAATTTCCAGCGCATTACCATAGCCATGCTTTTAATCCAAAATGGAGCCCGACAAGGCCTAAAAGGAACCTCAAAATACTGTAAACGTATTTAATTTTGCGAGGTATTTAATTTCGCGAATTTCACGAGGAAATTAAAAACATAGGTAAAACTCAAACTTGGCAGCCATTTTGAGCCACATTATTAGGTATCCTTTTAAAGTTGAAGCTTTGTTGTGCCAAATTAGGTTGATTATTTGAAAAAATATAGTTTTCAACAGTGTTTAAACGTTATTGTAACCTATTATTTTAGGGACAATTATCATAATGTGTCATATCTGGTGCCATTTTGATTTGTAAACATACACTTTACATATAGTTTTATACTTAACTATTTGTGTTGTAAAAGTTTCTATAACAAATTTCAAGCCACAAATTACATTTTGTGGCCACTTTGGATCTTAAGCCAATATTTTGGATTTGAAACACCTAAGCAACATAATTAAGAGAGAATTATTCCTATTGCTACCTCGCAGCCATTTTTCATTGATAATTTTGGTTATGACCTTACTTTTAGTCCCATCCACAATTTTGGGTTATGGGTTTAGGGTTATTACATTTAAAGTTAGTGTATCTTTAGGGTTACGGACGGGTCGTGGTTAGTGAGTTATGGTCGGGTCATGGTTTAGTCAGTTAAGGTCGGGTCATGGTAGGGTCAAGTTTTCGATGGGACCAAAACTACACTTTCTCCATAATTGTAAATGTGTTTTGTTTTTATTGCTTTTTTAATTTGCGTATGAAAATGTATTTTAGGGGTTATTTTGGATCTTAGTATGGTCAACAATAAAGGTTTCAAATATTTTAATAACCGAATTTTATTTTTTTCAGAGAATACAAGCAAATACTGCAAACTTTCGAGAACTCGTCCGCCGCTCCATTTTTTTCATGATGTAAACAGCGTGCATTGATCAATTGTTATTTGATTTTCCCATGAAGAACAACATACATTTGAATTCAACTACCCCTTTTTGAAATAACACAAGATAAAATGCAGTCTCTCATTACGTCGTACGGTACAAGCTAACATAGATTATCAAAAACATTAATGCAGCATGTTCAAATAAATCATTAGCGATGTACCTATAAGACGGATAATTTCGTTTCCATTTTGCAAAACATATACCACGTGTATCAAAAAAAAAATGTGCACGGATTAAAACTGATTTTGACCTTGATAAAAGCACCAAATCATAATTTTCATGTTATTGTAGTAAAGTAGATTAAATAAGCTTTCAAATGCAGGAAAAAATATAAAAATCGGATGAAAAATAAAAAAGATATGACCAATTTTGTGAGTACTTTTAGCTTTTATCATAATGCCATAACCCGTATTTGTGATATGTAATATCTTGCTTAACTGTGTAAATCCCATTGGAATGGAAGAAAAAGAGACGTACTTACAAAATTGGTCATATCTTTTTTATTTTTCATCCGATTTCCATCATTTTTTCTGCATTTGAAAGCTTAATAAATTTTCTTTACTACAATAACAAGAAAATTATGATTTGGTGCTTTTATCAAGGTCAAAATCAGTTTTAATCCGTGCACATTTTTTTTTTGATACACGTGGTACGGATAATAAAAACATCAAGAAAATCTAGAGTGGTAACTAATTACAACTAACGTAATATTACACGAGGTATATCTTTATTGATAAAAAGTGACTCTATCTTCTTGGAGACAAGGTATTATGTCAAATATCATTACGAAGTATTCTACATCTTATTTAACATACGGTAGTATAAAACAAAGATTTTATCCGTGTATTGAAGACTCAAAATGGGTTACCTATTTATTTCTATATGTTTGATATAGGAATCTCCTTAAGCTATGGGTCAAATGAAACAGTTCTTTTAATATTTGTTTTGACTTGTAGAATGTTTACGTACTATATAAGCAGAAAATTGATTGAAAGCAAGAAAAGGTACTTGGAAATGTCGAATCGTAATCTGATAGATTCAAAAGAATGATGATAGCAGATATTATTATATACATGCAGTGTTTGCTAGTTTTATTAATATATAAAAGCTATGATACTTAAAGGAAGAGAAATTATTTTTCGGGTTTTTAATGACTGTATGTAAACACTTGGGAAAATATTTATAACTTGAATCGAAATTTTTAATAAAATATCTTACTTTATTATGAAAATAAGCAATGTCAATAGTAAAAAATAATGTAGTCAAACAGATAAAAACCACACATTGTAACATTTTTAAATGAGTTTATTAAAATAATTATCGTTTGAATTACACATTTCAAAGCCCATATTAATATGACATATTTGCAGTGCAAATGTTACAATGCATTGCATGTACTCTGTAGGATGCTCCTATATTGTTTCTTTTCATGTAACGCTTGAAAAGGCGCTTTATTAATGTTTGTTTATGTTTTACATATGACAAGGGGTATAAACATATATAGATGTATAGATGTAAATGATTTTATATATATTTATCAAATATGTTTAATTATAATCACAGAACAACATAGTACCGTTTAGTTTTTCTTTTAGCAACATCTCTCTTCTTGGGCTGAGTTTGTTCCTTAATTTGGTAAGTAAGAGACCGTAGGCCGTACCACGTCTACCAGGTGACGTACCACTTTCATTACCTTTCAACTTCGCATTCCGTAGGTCATACCCTGACATGGTCGGCAAAATGTCTTAAATAAATTGATTAATTTCTTGTAAAAGTGTAAAAGGTGTTTTTTTTTTAAATTGAAAGTATGCAAATGTAAAATACATCATATTGATTACTAGTATAATTGTTTTACCACTTAATTTAAGATTAAAGTTTCACTTGATTTTTCGTTTTTGTCCAACGACGATCTACCCCTCTTTGGAAGAAGGAAGACGAGGGTTTAGGCACGGTTCCTAATTCATGACGGAATATCTTCCAACATACGAAAGGGCTTGACGCAAGAGCCATGACGAAATGCATTTTGAGTCATGACACAAAAATATTAGGAGAATCGCATAACTACTTTCTTTGAAGTAGTTGTTATAATGATAGAGGCCCTGGAGCAATTTTTCAGCATCATTCAATACACTTTACTACATCTGTCTTTGAATCATGACTCAATATTTTTCTGAATCATGATTCAAGACAATTGCGTCAAGCACTTTCGTATGACTCAAAAACTTTCGTCATGAATTGGGAACAGTGCCTTAAACACGTTAACCTGCACCCTGAAAGCTGGAATACAATTTTACGCTTCCAACTTTGAAATACTGTCACAAGATGTTATTTCCTTTTCCATTCCTTTTGCTGTAGCTGTAGGTATGCACGTTTGAAAGGTCCTTTATTAACCAGTCCAAGACGCAACAATATGAAATGTCAGACCATGATCAGTATAAACATGCAATCAAGATATTTTCTAACATCTTTCAACATATAATTTTAAATGACACACCCTGAAAGTCGTTATAAAAGATATCGAGAGATACTACTTTGCAAGCAAGTCACGAACCCCAATGATTTTTAAAAGTACTTCTAGCTGGGACCTCCCGCCGCAAGATAAACTTCTTACGGCTTTAGTTTCTTCTTTATTTCCTTTGGCAATGGTACATAGCGTAGCCTGTTGTTTTTCTTTAAGTTTAATACGCACGATAGAAAGATCCTTATTCGACTGTTCAAGCCGTACCAATACTAAATTTCAGCTTGAGAAAAGAGTAAGCATGCAATCGAGATAACACGTCTTGCAGCGTCTATTTTCGTGTTGAGTGACTGACTGACGTACAACATTGTGATGATATAGTATATTTCTTTCCGACTGAAGTTGTTCCAATGATAATGTTGAATTTCTTATTTTCTTTAATTTATCAATCAAATATGCAAAGGTTTAGTCTGTTTCCTTATTATGCTGTTTGCTTATGGAAAATAGAATTACGTGTTTTGCATTTCATCGTCATTTTCATACCATCTTCTTAGTAAATGTGTAAAGATCAAACTGATATTGAATATTGATCATTGTAATCGGAAAGCAGTAAAATAAATTCGATTCGGTATCTGCCGACATTAGAGTCTGTAAACTTTTACTTAATGAGTGCAAGTTTTGTTTTGAAGTGCATTTTTACTAGTTTGTCTCGCCCAATACTGATTTTCATAATTTTTCGATGCTTACTTTTATCTAACAGACCTAAATGTATTTACTTGAATTTCCATTTAGACAATAATAACTGCGCACCATCTTTTTTGAGGTCATTGTGTGCATTCTGAGGTGATTGTTTTGGACCGACATATTTTTTTCGGTAGCTCCCTCAGAAAAATACTGAGTACTAGGTCCAAACCAATCACCGACGAATTCACATAATGACCGAAAAAAAGATGGTGCAAAATTATTATTATCATTGATAACTGCGCTCTTTCGACATTTTTAAGTAAATTTGAGAGTATGGGGTTTTGGTTAAACGTCATTTCTAACCCCAGTTCTCCTTCCATTATCTCTGCACTTAAGGCTACAGTCCCTAAAAAGTCTCGCTCGGCTGAATGTCATGTATATTGCAAGTTTTTACCTACTTACACATATCACAATATCACAATTTTTGGCGTTCATATTGAATAGAGTCTTATCTCTAGTTTATACATGGAACTTTACTAGTGATTTCACGTCCATTGTCAAGGTCAAAATTACGCCTAAAGACTACTTCGAAAAAGTTGACCCTTTTTCGACAACACCTCATAATTTCATGAGTTTTGAACAATTCGACTGGTTTCAAATTTTGACAGATTGTAGGCTTGATACTTCTTATTGAATTACAAACAATATTTTATAAATATGCTGAGTTGATTTTGAATGATAATGTAACACACCCGCGTTGTTTTGCCCGAAAATCCGGACGTGAATTA
>JXSR01S042117.1:12981-23194 GCA_000969725.1 Ophiothrix spiculata | reverse complement strand
TAAGTATACCCATGATGTGATAAAACATCTAAGTCCAGAATAAGTACCAAATAAGTATACCAGTGATGTGAAAAAAACTTCTAAGTCCAAAAAAAGTACCAAATAAGTATATTGGTGATGCTTTAAAAAATACAAAGTCCAGAATAAGTACAAAATAAGTATACCAGTTTTCCAAAAAATAACAAAATAAGTATACAGAAGTCTGATTTATGTTTGAATAAGTATACCAAAAGTATACTTATTTTGTACTTTCTGCTGATAAGTACACTAAAAGTATCTTTAAAAGTACATATAAGTATACTTTTAATGTACTTATTTTTAACCAGGGTAGGATTGATTAAGATTAATAATTAATAATTTGTACATGAATTCTTCATTAATTTGGGTTAATTTTGTTTCTAACACATGGACAAACATTTAACATACGTTCATTTGAATATTCAGCCCAATTTAGTGCATTATCATGATTCGAGAAATAATGGACTACTTTACATCCCCTCATGGTCATATTGGTTTATGTGCGGTAATGCACTGCTTGTTGCATACTTCAAGATTTACAGAGTATAGTGGAAAAGTTTAGGAAAAGGAGTAAAAGATGCAACTACTTGCAATCAGGCAAATTTGCTATGATTTATTTGTTGTACAATTTGATTGACTTTCTGTAAACTGATTGGTTCAATAAATCGGTAAGTTATATTGATTTTATCGATACTAATCAGAACCAATAAAGAATTGCCAGCCTTTGACAACTTTATTTCAACTTCTACCACAGCTCAATAATTCACTTTTTCTCAGCGGTTACATTGGAGTTAAGTAGAATACAAACTTTTGAGATCTGTATGCATCATACAATATTGTCATCATTGTTTAAATTCAATGTTGCCATCTTTCAAATATATTTCCAAGCACAAGCAGTTAATTTTGTTCTTTTATTGTCGGGTACGTGGGTCATCTGAGCTGATTGTCTGTTTTTATGGAAATTTCTTGTTTAAGAATATTTCTGTTTGCAACAGATTTATTTATTTATTTATTGACGGTATACAAATAGCCGACTCGCAGCACAGGCTGAAGGGCGTCAGCTTTACAAATACAAGAACATATTATATACAACAAGAGCAAAACAATTTTACAAACCATGACAAAAACCAGGAAAAGTCAGATATCTGGAGAACTGTTTAGTTGGTTAATGATAAATTGGATGGTAGATTTTTGAAACCTCTCAGTTTTACATCTTAGTTGTGAGAATCTGTTCCTGTGACAGAGATTATAATCAATCAGGTGCCTATGCCTTTCCGAATTGAGGACCTGCTGCCCAAATTTAAGAACCAATTCGTTCCTGTGATCAGCAAGACTGTGAAGATTGAGGTCTTGAAGAGCCGGCTCATAGTTGACATATCTGTTACCGAGGATGATTTTAGCAGTGCGTTTTTTAATCCTTTCCAACTGGTAACTTTGCTGTTTAGTTAATGCTGGATGCCAAACAGCACATGCAGATGCTACTCAAAGTAAACTGCTAGAGTAATTTATTTAAAGGCTTTATGATTTGGTAAGCGGAAAGCATCAATTAAGCGTGAATAATTATAAATGTAAACTGTGAATGTGTTGAAACATGTGTAGAAATTATGAGATATTAATTATGAAAATGTTCTCTGCACTGTAAAACAGAAATGATTATGTTTGTGCATTTCATGTTCGAGTGAAATGAAACGGTCAATTTAGATGTGTCCATTTCACAAGGCTCGTAGGGGCGGAGTGAATTAGGCAGCAATCAAAATTTACCGCGAGTCATTTAAAACTTATCTGACCATGGATAAGTTGTTCATTAGTTTTTCTCTAGTTAGTAAAGTCATTTTCAGAGGTTTGCTGACCATTTTTAGCATACCAAAGTTTCTCAGTGGATTTAGCAAGGGCAAGTAGTATTTAAAAAAATGAGCTCCTATACACCTCACCAAAATGGCGGGAAAGTTGTAATTTTACACATTTTTCAAAATGGCCGCCACCGCCATCTTAGAAATCTAATAAAGTTATATTTCTTGAATTTGATGGCCAAGAAGGTGAGGTGTATTATAATAGGAGCTCATTTTTTTAAATACCACTTGCCCTTGCTAAATCCACTGAGAAACTTTGGTATACTAAAAATGGTCAGTGACTCTCTGAAAATGACTCTACTAAGGGGTATATGGGTTTTAAAAAGTAAATCACGCAACTGCATGGAAAAAAAAAACCATGTCACTGGTGTCACAGATGTCAGTCGTGTCACATTTTCACAGCACCCAATCTAAAATTGTTATATATCACACAAAATAGTCAAATCTGCAGATTTTAGCCTCAAAATATCCCTAGAAATGATTAGATTCAGATCTTGAGCAGCACACCATCCCTGACCACATCTCCATTTTTAAACACAAGTACTCTCTGTCCTTTCTTTCTCTCTCTCTTTCCCACTGGAGTTATGTTGCCATACTTGATAAAAGTAGCAAATTTGATTTTCTGATGAGGCCTATCTTTCTATGCTTTTAAAATAGTGTTTTTGATTAAAGCTGTGATTGAGTCAAACCAAATGAAAGCAAACCTTGAAGGTTTTCTCTATAAATTGCACTGAAACTTGAAATATCATTCTCTTTTCACACAAATTTTCTGAATCAACTACGAGCAAAAAGTAATTAAATTTGGTTGCATTGAAAGATTTGTTATTTCACAACAGTTGTTGACTTGGTCGCGGTGAAGGTCGTCGTCTTGAATGAATTGCAATGCCGTAATTGTTTTGACAGTAAATAGAACTGTACTATTTTGGGCTTCATTAAGATGATTTCAGTTCAGGTATTTTGTTTGAGCTTTTAGCAAAATGCAATAATGCTGCGGACAACTCCAGGGGGAACCCATGTAGAGAGGAAAATTCTTTGAGATCCCCAAACCCCTTTTTTTGGTGATATACAAACTTCATAAACCAGCAGATATATTCGTGTATGCATGTTTAAGTTTTTTTTATGATAATGATGGTCTTGGTTTAATTTTTTTGTAAGCATTAGTAAAACACATGACTTTTATTATAATAAACTGTTTGTATAACACTTATCACTTGTTAGTGTTGAAAACTTGATAATACAGCAGATTCAGTTATTCACTGTTTTAAAAACTTGCATTTTGGCTAAAAACTGAATAAATGTACTTCCTTTATTGAATAAATATGTGCTTCAACAACCTTAACTGATTATAAGACATTAAAAAGCACAATTAAAGAAAAACTACAATTTTAGAAAATATGACCTGTTTTACTTACATGAATCAGTAAATATGATTTCTGCAAAACATTTAACATGTAAAAGTATAGGAAATATATTTAGTGGTGTATCTCATACACTGCTGTATCCAAGCAACCCCCACCCTGAGTTTTAAGTTTAGAAAACATGTAATCTGACAGTGACCATGGATAAGTGTATGCATGAACTACATCACATCACAAATTTATTGCGTCATACAGAGTTTGTTTCCGTTTCTGTCAAATGACATCAAACATCTGCAGTGATGTGGACCTGAAAAAGTTTTCAATTGGCTTCTGAATGCCATAAATAACCTGCGTAATAGCACAATCCAATCAAATAAGATTATTTCTAGTTTTCAGCAAACTTCTGTGTGGTCATTATCAGGTGACAATGACTTCTGTTAATGACCTGCATGTACCTGCAGTGCTCGCGATGATAGCGCCTAAACTTTACATGCAACAACATGCGCATGTAATGATATTGCGGAGATTGCTTTTTTTTGGTCAAAATCAGTAAGAATTTCCAAAAAAAAAATGGTTATTAATGGCAATAATAACTTTGCACCGTCTTTTAATAATCGGTCATTGTTTAAAATTGTCAGTATTTGTTTTGAGCCTTAGTACTTTTCTTTGGGAGCTACGCTCCCTCAGAAAAGTACCTTGGGCCAAAACAAGCACCTCTGATTTTAAAGAATGGCCTCAAAAAGATGGTGCGCACTTATTATTGTCTAAATGAATGGTTTGCTGGAGGTCAGCATGTTCCACTGAAGGTCATAGTGATATTCAGAAGATCAGTGTGATCTATACAATGTCATGGACGTCTTCAGAAGGACATATAGGCATGGTTTAAGTGAATGTAAGCTATTTTAAAGGTGCAATTAAGACACATGAACTAAATTGGCAACAGCTTGCCATTTCTGCACTGCACTGGTCTGCAAAATCAAATTTGGGGTATCTGGATTATAGGTTAATAAATGCGCATTTCATACGCAAGTAAAATGAAAAAAAATCAATGCATGCGCGGTCAATTTTGATGCGTCCAATTCACGAGGCCCGTAGGGGCCGAGTGCATTGGACAGCAATCAAAATTTACCGCAAGTGCATTGATTTTGTCTCATTTTACGAGCATTATGGAATGCAAATTTATTAATCTAATTCAAACATGACAGAAAAATAATATTGTAACTTTTTTGAAAATAAGTAAGGCCTTCAATATGACCATCTAAATCCGAAACTTCTCTAAACTAAAAGAATAATCACCCGACAAAAACAATGAAACATTCATACGCACTAAACGCCCGCCATGCAAACCGGAACGCAACAAGCGCAGTGCATTGTGAAGATCCACTGCACTCCGCGTACTTTATGGAGACTTAGCTGACTTGTGCAGATATCTGAACCATGTTGCCGATTAGTGTATTTGTCTTCCCTTATGTGTGAAGGACTCAGGGCTAGAAATTCGTTCATTGCTGCGAGAATCTTATTGGATTCTCACAAATCTACTTGAGGAGAATCTTTGCAAGAATCTTTGGATTCTTTACATTCATACACAATGTGTTTGCCTCATTTTACGAGAATCTATTTGGATTCTTGCAAAAGCCTTTTGGGGAGAATCTCTGCGAGAATGGATTCTCGGATTCTCGCCGAATTTCTAGGCCTGGGACTGGATAAGACTATAAGGGATCATATCTTACTTAATACTCTTACAATTTTGTTGTATATTTCAGATCCTAGCAAGTTACAATGTGGTTACAGCATGTAATGGCGGACCTTATATCCAAAGATATGCACAGATTTGTTAACACCAGTTTACCTGAATAGCAGGAACAATGGCACCAGCTCTCCTCCAGCAGCCGCCAGTTGAGCTCTCGGCTTTTGAAGACAATTCCATTCCTCCTGGAGGGGGTGCATTGGGTTCCAGTACAAGGATCAACACAGACCCTTCAATTACACTGGTAAGTTAATATCATGCTTTGAGTTTCTGATTATTTACTACAATTTGTTGTACATCAATTTTCTAGTGCCAACATAACTTTATGTACATACAAGAGTTTTTAGTGCTGAACGTACATTTATATACTAAGGCCCGTATCCATTGACGGTTCCCATATGGCATGTGCCTTATCTCGTTTTCCATTGTTTGTAATTGTGCGGCACAACACAGACAATAAACTTTGTTCTGCTTAGTGATCATATCATTGATCTGGCAGATGATTCCTATGACAATCAACATAGGAATATCTGCCGTATACAAGACCATTGATATGATCACCAAGCAGAATAACCTTCATTGTTTGTGTAGCGCCTCACAATAACGAACAAAGGAAAAAGAGACTAGGGCACAAGACATATGGGTACAACCAATGGATACGGGGCCTAAGGCCCATAGGCTATTCCCTTGTGGAGTGTGCCCTTCTATTGTTACCATTTGTAATTCACCACACAGACAATGAACCATGGTTATGCTAATTAGTGATCATATCAGTGGTCTTGTGAACAGCGGATGTTCCTACGACTTGCAGCACAAAAAATGAACATGTTCATTCTTGGTGCTTGCAGGTCACAGGAAACATCTGCCGTACACAGGGTCACTGATATGATCACTTAGCAAAACCAAGGTTCATTGTCTGTGTGGTGCGCCTTTACAAATGGAAACAATGGAAGGGCACATTCTACAGTACGCTAGTACCCTCGATGTAGGCGCTTCACTATATCGCTCAGACTGCCCACTATCGCAGGTATCGGCTGATCAAAATTAGTCAAAATTTTGACCAGTAGAATTACACAACTTGACAGCTCACTCGCCCTATCAAACTACACAGCAAACGTTCGTGATTGGAAGGCTTTGGTGAAGAGGTTGAGAAAATGGCGATGTTTACGTGTGCGACCTCTGCATGGCGCCCCGTGTTTAACAACGCATTACATGCATTTGCGCAATCACCAATGCATCACGCATGTTGTGTGTTTGACGCGGAAAACAAATGCCTTCTGGGCACGGGCCAATCAAGTGCTTAGATTGATTAGCGGATACCGGTGTCTTATTTTGGATAAGACGCCGGAGCCCAGCGTAATTCTACAGGGGATAGCCTATAGATACAGGTGCATAACAGACACCAAATGGATAAGAAACTTATTATATACATAATGACACCACTGTATGGATGACAAATTTTCAAAAACTCAAGTTCTCAATAAAACTGATGCACACAGGAGCTTTGAGATATATTATTAATTTTATTTGACCTATTAAAAACTATGGTCAAAATACAGTGTTTTGTCCGTTTAGAATGACCACGGGTAGCGATCAAAGTGAGCAGCGAGAAAGTCGCGTGGTCCTTCGAGACGGACTTAACACTGTTCATACGAAGCATTGTGACCTTAGTCTAAGTTGGACATAATGCATTTCAAACTCTTGCTATTACATCCTTAGTTTACTGATTACAACCTTGCATTATAGTGATGTTGAATATACTGTGTTAAGACGCAGTGTTTCTGCATTTCATCATTAACAATGAATAAATGTGAGGTTGCAATTCATGTGAGCTCAGCCTTAGAAGACAATAATATTTTTGCTCAATTTTGCCCATTTGTATTTTTGAATAGACTGCTATTGATTAGATGTTACTATGGTAATGTATAAACATTTCTCTGCTTACACCATGTATGGCGTGTAACATTACAATGTTAATGAAAATACTGAAATACATAATTGATTTTGTGATCTTAGCATAAACTGGATTTATTAGATTCATAGACAACAAAACTAGGTCACTCTTGTCTTAAGACTGATTTGATGTGTGGAGGTGTGGGTGGGGGATGTATGTGTTTCAGTCCAAAACATATTTGAGTTTTAATGGACCAAGTATACTTCAGGTCCCATCCAAAGTTTAGGGTTTAAATGTTTATGGTTAGGGTTAGGGTTTGGGTTAGGGTATATTTAGAGTTAGGGCTAGGGTCAGGTCATGGTTAGTGATTTAGGGTCGGTCATGGGTGAAATTTTTGATGGGACCTCAATTATACTTTTTCCTTTCAAACTTAGACAAAGAGCTAGTGATTTTGAGATATGAGTATGTAAACAAATATCAGATTTCATTTTGTTTAGAAGATTTTAGATATGTTGTTTTTGAAATGTGATGCAATCAAGCAAATAGAATGGGAGGTTACCAAGATTATTTGTTTTCCCGGCTTTATAACATTTTGAAAATTAATGCGAGATCGTGAGCTGAGTTAAGCTGGTTTCAGAATGTCTGTCATGTAATCGTAATTTAAAGTGCGCAAATTCAATCTTATAATTTGAATTAAAAATATTTTTCTTACCATCATGTGAAAATTTATGGGTGAAACATGTCCTATATATAACAGCATAATTAAACACATTTTCACATATATCTCCCAAATGGAACATAGCACAGCCGTGGAATTTCTCATGGGTTATGAGAAAAATATGAGCAATATTTTGGTACCAAAATATCAAAAAGGTTGAAAAAAGGTTGAAGCAATTGGACCATGCTCCTTTAAAATAAGTTAGTAGTTATTTACCAATATGTACAATTTATTTCCTTGCAAAAATGAGGCAATGGATCATTAAGTATAAAATCTCTTTAGGCTAATTTTCAAGCTGCCGGAAGATGCATTCTATGTTTTTAATCTTGAAGGGAAAACATCTTATAGTCACATTGCACTTTACACTAAAATGCCTGCAACACCTAAGCTGTTCGAACAGATTTAGCTAAAACACTTTTATAGATAGATCTTTGTCATAGCAGTATTTTTATCAATTCTGATAAACTCCTGTTTAATTCCGAGGAAACATTTATACATAGCCTTATGAATAATTTATGAATAGAATTTAACAAGATTTATCAAAACATTTATAAAACTTTAAAAATACAAATTACAGCTGGTAATGCAATCAAAACACTGATAATGGTTGGATTTTCTTTAGAGTCTGTTATTTTTTTTCCGCTGCCAGATTTGGCACTTCCGATTGTGAGCTATTTTTTGACACGTAGCTAGCAGCATGTATTGATTTTTATCTACTATGCGATGACATTTTGCAAGGCAACCATAGTGTATAGCAAATGTTGGGCATACTCTATGATGTATTGCTGATGTATAGCACATTATGTGACCATTGGAAATCATGTCTTTATCATTTTAAGGGTGAAAAAATGTATTTTTTCCATTATATTAAATAATTTTACATGCATTTCTCTAAAAATCTCAAAGTAGATTTTTGTTCCTTGGAAGAGTGTTTTTGAAATATTAGCTGCTCTAATATGCTGATGTAAAAAGCTTTCTATGTTTATAGATTTGCGCAATTGTTTAGTACATGACACACTTTGACATGCAGGGTTTTCGCATGGTTTTTGAAAACTTCGAAGTGGATAGGCCAAACATCTTATTCATTCCTAGTTAGCCAATATTCGATAAGCAAAATCTATTTCCAAAGAAAAATCTAGTATTGTATCTATTATCAATTTCAATGTTTTCCATTATGAAAATATAAGTTATTGTATTAAAAGTACTGGGACGATGGCATACATGTACTAACTGAAAGTATCAAAGATGAGAGCCTGTTATCCCTTAAAGGTATGATTTTTGAATCTATTAAAGTAGATCAAAGTATAAATTTCTGATATATTTGGCCTAAATTGTAACAGACAAAGTGACTTGCTAAAGAGAAAATGTACTGCTAGGCAAATGTATGGGAAGTTTAGGAAGAAACTACCACGCTGTACCTGACATAAATCCTCGTTTATTTCATTTTTTTTTATTTTCCGCCCCCTCTTTGCACATCAAGGTACAGACAGGATCCAAACGCAAATTGAAATTGGATGCACTCATCTAAATAATGAAAGCTTTGCTTTATACAAGTAATTGAAAAGTATAACCGTTGCAATACAGTACCATCTACTTCACTCCTCAGATTTTCTTTGAAACTTCAAAGAGGGGGTGGGGAAAATATAGGAATATGCCCTTAGATTTTATAGAAATAAACTGAATATCATATTTCAGATTTAACTTTAAAGATGCAATTCATGATTCTGATGTGTGGAAAACATCACATCTTTTCTAGCTAAATAAAAGGAACAAGTACAACATAAACGTATCCGTAAAATTTCACTTGATTCCAACCATTCATTTTCAAATTGCAAGCTTCTCAGCATTTTTAAAAATCCACATAGACTACTTTACAATATCAGTTTAGTGCCCATTGACTTCGTGTGATAGTCGTGAAGTTCCGTTACACGCCCTCTAATTACACTTTGGAATTTCGACAAATTTATTTAAATGAAGTCCATATATCATTTGCTTTGGCATACATCAAGTGAGTGAACCCGTTTAGTGTTGTGGTAAAGAGCGGGTCTGAGAAACCAGAAGTGACCAGTAGCAAGTAGCAGAAGGACCAGTAGCAAGTTCGAGTCCTTATGCGGGCGATTTTGTCTGTTTATTTCTTGTGTAACTTTTTTTAAAATATCTGTTGTAATTAAGTTACTCTCATACATTTACATTTGATGTTAAGCCAGTTTTCATCACTTTTCCATTAGAAATATTCCATTTTACCAACTCTCATTGTAGATCAAAATGAAAAAAAATACCTCCAAAGATGAGCAATAATGTTAAAAAATTTATTCCTACACATAAATTGCTATCATCAGTTGATAATGTGAATTGAGAAGCAATACTACTCAAAGAGATTATTAAGTTACAATTATCAAATAAACACTGTTTCTTGTTTGATGGTATTAGTAAGTAGAAATATCAAGATGTAGATAGCAGTGCAAAGTTATCAAGTAAAATACTATCTTATGTAGATAGTAGTAGTGTAACAGAAATATCAACAAGATGTCACCTTCAGTAGATAGCAGTGCAAAGTTATCAAGTAAAATACTATCTTATGTAGATAGTAGTAGTGTAACAGAAATATCAACAAGATGTCACCTTCAG
>JXSR01S042113.1:166955-178516 GCA_000969725.1 Ophiothrix spiculata | reverse complement strand
GACCTATCCTGACAAATATAACACAATCCCAGGTTGCCCCTAGCGTTGTTGCACGAAATTTAAATTTTAGGCATATATATTGCCTATGTACTATGGCCTAACCTGTTCTACTTCCAATATTGTTTGATGAATAATGACAAAATGTTGGGTTTTTATTAGGTATAAAATCCTAGTCCATATGTTGTGATGTTAGGGATGAAAAAACATTTTGTTTAAGAAAGAGTTATACAAATGTATATTTCTGCACTTCTTTGATGTATTGTTACTGCGAATAAGAATACTTTAAATCAGGAATGGGGTAGATTGAGTTTTATTTGGACTCTGTCATATAGAAGTTTATAGACATGGTATTCATTGATGGTACATAAACTGTGTGTCTTATATAAGATTACCACAATACAAAATCATACAGAATGTACTGTATTCACCAAAAATGCCATACCATCTGGAAGATCATTAAAATTAAGCTCTGTTTATATATATAGATGACATTGTCATTTTAGAACAACAAAGGTTGTATGCCTTTATGTTACAAGCAAATGTGAAAATATGTGCCATAACAAACAAAATGTATCTCAATTACTTATCTAGTCTTCTATTGACACAGTACGCATATTTCTAATATTATATGGATGACAATAATATATCTTTAATTCTTTGTTTATGTGGATGACATTGTTCAATACAAAGAAATAGTTTTACCTTTTTACAGTAAGCAAAACTCTAGACACCAGAGTACCAAGAATCTCTCCACCTATAACTCACCTGGTTTGCTAATGACATAGTGTGTATATTCTTAGTCTAGTTGCAGTTATATGGATGACATTGTATCTAGCTTTATGCTTCTGGATGACATTGCATCTAGAACCACTCTAGTCTATCTAGATGGACCTCACAAGTGAGGACTAACACTAAGTATAGCATTCGCTTGCGAAGTCCATCTAGATGGACTACAACAACTCCTGAACAGACACCAGAGTTTCGAGAGTCTTTAAAGCTACAACTTACTTATGAGACAATGATTAGCCTAGATGTATTCCTAGTTGTGTTTATATGGATGATATAGTTATTGTTACCATAAAGATGTATGCTTTCCTGCTATTATAAGCAAACATGCAACATGTATGAGAAAAAAGGAATTTAAAAGAAGGAAATTGTTGCTCATTTGGACTGCTGTGTATCTTTGGTTTTGACTAACTGAGGGTGAAATATTATTGTCATTTCATGGATGCGTATGTCAAGTTTGAATATCTTCAAAATGGAAATCACAGGGAATTTTGATTACAAAGGTAGAAGAGTTTCAAATGAAACAAAATATGCTGTTTATTTATCAAGTCAAGATCTACAAGATCTGCCTAGTATATGTATTGCCTTGATATTGCCTTTTTTTATTGGACCTATTTTCGAACAACAATACATAACGAAAACAAAATGGCAGAGAGTACAGATTCTCCCTTTTGGATTAAATTCCTTGACCAGATAATATCTTCAACTCACAACTTACCTGGTCTGCTATTGACATAGTATGTGTGTTCCTAGTTGTATTTATATGGATGACATTGTATTTATTGGGGCTACATAGATCATAAGCAATCCCTGTAAAAGATGTACTGCCAGTCTTGGGCACACGGTTGTAGATGACGACTAGATCGGCGGGGTCGTGTCGTAAACTCGTGCCTTGCTGTATTGTGAGAGTATTACTGTTGCGTACTTGTCTGGATGTGTTTTCTTCCTCTAATGCTCTTTCTGCAAGAAGACAAAATAGATAAAAGACAATCATTAAAGTTGAAAATGAAATAACAAAATAGAAAACATATTTGGTACATTGCACATGATACAGATTTCAAATCTACTAACTATATCATAGCATTTTGTAGCTTTATCATGTATGTATATTTTAATCAAAAATGACTTGTTCTGTGCATCTGGCTTGTGCGAATTCCTGGTTTATCCTATGAAAAAATTACCTGCTCACTGTAAATATAACAACCTATTGAATATTCACAAATGTAGTTACTGCCATTCACTTAAACAATCAAATAATTTGTTGAACCCTTTTGAAAGATTCAATGTAACTGAATGAATGTTCTTATACATGTTGGTAGAATTCATTAAAGTTTGTTTAATACTGAGCAAAATCACTTACTTTTAATTCCAAATATTTCAGTGATACCCACTAATTTCTGACAAAAAAGATAAACAATCATCAACTGTCACCTTCTAGGATGCCATCTATGGCAAGATTCAGAGGAGAATCAGTTGGAACTCAGAAGTCCGCTGAGGACGGTGATAAGTATCACTGAAATATTTCAGAATAAAAACTAAATGTTGTTGCTCAGTATTAAACTAACATTGATAAGTATTTCTCATCACCAACCAATTAGAATAGCTCTTATAAGACCAGTATAACAATTTGTGGGTTATATTTACATTTCTATTTACTTCAAAACTTTCAATTTAGAACTAATAAATGTAAGTCCTTGAATTCATAAAGATACAAAATCAGACACATATTAACCTTAATTTCAATATGGATGCATGTTAATTTAGAATCCAGCTATCCAAAATCATTTTTAATTTTCCACTTTTTTATTCATCAAAATGTAGGTCAAGGCAGATGCCACAAATTGCAATAAATATGAGCTATCAAAGTCAATTCATAAACAAACGATGATTTATGTTACTGCAATTCAAGATGGCTGCTAATAATTTGTTTCCTCTTCAAGCGTGTATTTCCACTTTGGTTTAGTTATATCGGTTTCCCATCGCTGAAGTTGTTTGAAATATAATCTCAACAAATTGAAAATGACAAATCTTTAATTTCTATGCCACTATGAAGTCTGTGTCCTGATTAATTGTGGAATTTCTGTCTCCAATTTGTCCTACATACGAATCAAGGAAGTGAATATTTGATATTTTTTCCTATTTTGATGATTTTTCACTCTTTGGCAAGATGTATGCAGTATGTATACATATTAATAACACATAATTTATCTAGTTCAACATTAACTTAAATACACACGAAATGAAACATTTAATCAAAAAACAAACAAAAAGTGAAGAAAAACCAGGAAATAAATCCATGACCTGTTAAGTCCTGATTTTGTATTGGCATGGATTTTAAAGCTCCAAGTCAAAGCTTATAGCTTCCTCATTGGCACTAATTTCAATTTCAATTTTCCTCATGTATTGGCATAATTTTAAAGCCAGCTTTCTCAAAATCATACACAACATATAGGAAGTGTTTCTTTTCAGTCAGATTAGAAACGGGAAATTGCAATTAGAACAACAACTACAATCTTGTTAACATTGTAATCGTATTTTTATTATATTCTAATCAAATAAAAACAAATATACATTGTATTGAAAACCAAAATTTTAGTTTACTTTGCTTACATCAAAAAATCTCTAAAGACAGCTCGAATGAAGAATGGACATACAAATTTTGTACAACAATTTATCTGTTGGATACAAAGAAGTTTTTCAGACAGTGATCTACAAATTTACTGAGTGAGTTCTCATTAAAACCCAAATCACAACTTGATCCAAAGTATCTCAAGTTATCACTTGAAATTGATATTGTACCTTATTTGACATCAGAATTCAGCATAGATGTAGTAAGTTTGTTAAGTACTTAAAAGAAGAGGGCATCACCATGCTATAACATGAGATAGAATATTAAGTCGGGATGAAATGGATTAAATGGAATCAAGGTGTGGGTTGGAATGTAATTTAGGTTGGAATCGGAACCTGTTACAGCATGAACATGAATTCCATCTTCAAATTCACCATGTTTGATAATCTCGGTAGGGGTATTTCATGAAAAATCGTTTTGAAAAGAGCAGTATCGATATATTGTGTGTAGTTAAAGTCTCGTTTAAGTATTACTTAAAGTCCTCAGAAGAAGAGGGCATAGCTATGCTATAACATGAGATAGAATTGTAAATCAGGATAGAATGGATCAAATGGAATAGAGGTGTGGGTTGGAATGTAATTTTAGGTTGGAATTGGAACCTGTTACAGCATAAACATGAATTCCATCTTCAAATTCACCATGTTTGATAATCTCAGTAGGGGTATTTCATGAAAAATTGTTTTGAAAAGAGCAGTATCGCATATATTGTGTATAGTTTAAGTCTCATTTAAGTATCACTTAAAGTGCTCAGAAGAAGAGGGCATTGCTATACTATAACATGAGATAGAATTGTAAATCGGGATAGAATGGATCAAATGGAATAGAGGTGTGGGTTGGAATATAATTTTAGGTTGGAATCGGAACTTAGCAAACCTGCTAAAGCATAAACACGAATTCCATCTTGAAATTTACCATGTTGATGTTCTCAGTAGGATATTTCATGAAAATTCTTAAAGAGAGAGGAGCAGTATTGCATATATTGAGTATGTGTAAAAAGGGTAATGTAAATCTAACATGCAGGTTTAAGTATTACGTAAACACACCTGTTGCTGAACACACATGAATGTTCTCTTCTTATTTTGAAAGTCTTCTTTTTCAGAGTACCATTATAAGAGTAGATCATTTAAGTATAGTGTGTCGTCTATAAAATAAAATTACATATTCTAAATGTTTCTTAACAAAATATCTTTAAAAAAATCAGATTTTATTCTTAAAGAGTTTTATTTATTAACACTGGCACTAGTAGGGTTTATAAATGTAAATTACATGATTTTCTTTAAATCTATCAGTTATGCTAAATAAAAACAAAACTTTTGGTACAAAGAATTCATTCAATATGGAAATCATTTGAAGAATTGGCCAAACCACTGCAACCTTTGTGAAAATATCACATCTTTCAAAAAAGACAATCAGTTAAAATCCTAAACTTATATAACAAATAATAAGTACATTGACATTAATTTAATAAATTTCTATTTATTATCAACTTAATGATCAATCTCTTTGAAGCACAACGCCTTTGTAATGGATTACTTACTATTATTATTGTTGAACTACACAATTTTACTTCCCTTGCTTACCAAAGTCTTAAATAATGTTTTGATCAATCAAGGATTCACTCTACATATGCTACCAACAGATAATTGATCATCTATTTTTGATCAAACATTTCTTTAAAGACAAAATAAGCAGCAAAAGTGCACAGGCCTTGATTTGGATGATTGATTATCAATTATTGATTGCATTCATTCAAAATTAAATGACAGTGGAATTGACAAACTTCCAAGCAATTACACTAGAATCCATGCATAGCAATGCATTGCATGATAGGCAGATCATTACGGAGCTAAGTGATTTCTATAATTAAACATATACTAAACAAGGTTCTTGACTTGGAGAAACCCCGATTCTAATAACGGAAACCTTGTCGTCAGGTTGTTCTATTGTCCCTGGGAAAGCTTACAGGGCTCAACTTAACAATCAAACTTGAGGTAATCAAGTTCTATGCTTAATTTGCCGTGATAATGAGTTCATCCATTTTAGATTAGATTTGAGAAAAGAAATAGAGTTTAAGTGGAATCTATTCAAACAGGTGTATGAATATGTGATCTTGCAAACGGAAGCCTGTCTTGTAACACATTCTGCATGGGAAAACAAACATTCAGTAAAAACATAAAGCCAAATGAAGCAGTACAGCAAGTGCGTGTTCAAGAAAAAAGTGGGTTGCATATATTTTACATTTTGTTAAGTAACTATTTCTAAATGTATATTCTGTCTACAGAAATCAAGCATTCACATATCAGAATCAAAGTAATTCATTATTGACCCCATTTCCACTGACTGATCAGATGTGTATTGCATCATGAGAAAAAATGCTGTTGTGGTCCTACACATTATTTTACCAATCATGGTTTGTTCTGATAAATCCTAAACAACTGGCAACTTCAAATCATGACAGTATTACAATGAATTGTTGGTATGAGGAACAAGTAGCTCATGCCATGCCTTATGATATTCCTTATGCCATAACTGTGCACACATTTGGAATTGAAAAAATACTGAGTAAAGAAAAGAAACATGTAACAAACACAACTGTGTCCTTTAGCTGATGAGTCAGTGTACATGTATTTACTTGGGAGTGTTTGGTGAAAATAAAAATATTTAGCTTACTGAACTGCTACCTTATACTATAACAATTATGCAAATATATGCAATAAAGTGATAGATATACATGAGAAACTAAAGCACATATAACTCTCCCAGACAATTGTCTTCTTTTTCTATGACAGGACACATATATGCAGAAATGAGGAACATGTAGTAGCTCATACACCAGCCTCTATTTACACATTGATTTCAAGCTTCATTGGTAATTGTTCATTGCCATATTTCTACATCATCTTGACTTGTTCATACATTTATATCAAGTTGACAAGTAAACCAGGTCACAAATTTTACATCCGAGAGTTGTTTTCGATGCTCAATTTTTCTATCACTACAAATATTAATCTTATCTGTTTATTTTTAATGACATACTTAATGTCAGATTTAACATCAATTAACCCTTAACATTATTTATTTATCTACCAGGTCAGTAAAATAATAAACAGATTTAAAGATGCAGTGTGTATTGTAGTTATTTTGTAGTCCTCTGTATTCTACTGTAATAACTGCTAACAAAATATGTCTCACTAACAAATATTCAATATACGAATTGTTGCAACATATCTTAATTCCACTATTAACAAAATATTGTGATATTTACAAAATGTGTCTTTGAAATTGAGATGTTCCTGTTTATTTTACCTAGCCGTCTTCATTCAACATTTATTCCTACAAAACCATGAAAGCAAGCAAAACTATAAAATTAAACAAAAATGGGGAATATAGATCACAAAACTGGGCTATGTTTCCTTAAATGTTGATTTCTCATCTGATTTCATATTACATGACTAAAGCTAGTTAATAAAATCAACTGGCAACCTCAATACAAGTAAAAGGAGTCAGATTTTGTATAAACAATCCCTGGGCAATTTCATCGATTTTGTTTCTTCTAGATGGATTGAGTGAGAGTGCATTCATCAATTGCTGAATCTGATTGTGAGCTGATGCAAAAATGGTGTCAAAGTTCATGTTATAGAAATAATTTGAATCTCTGGTTATGGAAGTGACAATAATGAAGCCATTTAAATATTACACATTTCAAAGAAATGATGAAACTGCTTATAGTGCACCAAATGCAAGCTTGTGACTTGCTTTCATATAGATTAGTTGTAGTATTAGTTATAGCATCTTTTCCATGAGATGCAGAAGTGACCCATGCCCTTATGAATTCAATACAATAAAATTAAATCAGAGTATTTTGTGATCATTTTAGATTTGTTTTTACTTATATATGTCCCACCATGGTAAATGATGCAGTTGTTGGTTCCTACATGTTACTATTTATAGCTTTCTGATGTGTAGTTATATCAAAGATGACCTTTTTCATACATCTGTAATTAAATGGACTAAAAGCAAAGTAAGGTACAACATTTTCTGCTTTCTAAACTTCAAAATCTGTGTTTTAACGGGGTACAATAATTTTTGGGCGTTTTCCATTTTGTTATTTTTCCTTCAAAAACTTAAATTTTATGATAATAACATGAGAAAATCCTATGTATGAGGGATAAAACGAGCTTAACGGTAAGAATTGCTTATTAATTTTATCATGATGCTACTTGTAATATTTATTTTAGTCAAAGAATATTCAACAATATCATGCTTTTTCATTAATTTTGGCAGATTTTTGACATTATATAAAAAAAATTGCTTGAGTTACATTTTCTGTGTTATACCCCAGATTCATTTTTTTAGTGTAAAATCTGCAACGCAGAGGACTTTGGACCTTACGGTCAAGTGAAACAGCTCAATAAATGTTTCTTTCAATAGGCCTGAAACTAATGCAAAAATAAGATCTTAAAGTATAATGACCTCCTGGTCTGGGTCTAGAATACCCCTAAATATCTCAAAACTACATGATCAATACTACAGAAAAGAAAATGTCCCATTTGCAATGTCTAAAAAATACATATGCAAACACTTTGATCAGGTCAACTTCACATTGGGGCCTGCAGGATTTATGACCTTCTTGATGAGGCCTATCTAAAAACTTTACTTAAAATGAAGCAAATAGGACATTTTGTACCCTAGAATCTCATGAGCACAAGCACAAACTTCTATAAAAGGAATGAGTGGTTCATAAACACTTGTTACACCAGGTCATATGCATATAGGGGCCTTAAGAAGTATTCACCTTCTTGAAGAGGCCTAACTAACCCTACAAATTCACCAAACAAAATGTAAGCTAACTGAATTAGGATTGAAAAAATCTAGTGAATATATGATAGTGCATATCTATCTCTTTTTAGATTCCATTTCCAAACAGCATCCATCAAAGAATTGGTTTGTAGGTGACCCACTTTGCTGTGAAAATGTTCTCAACTGGTCAAAATGTAAACATAGTAGTGCGTAAGTGAGATGATTCATGTAAAGGCACGTGCCGGCATCTCAACACATCAACATTGCCAAGAGAGTGTATTGCAAATCTATATGTAGGGTGAACTAGTGCTGCACTTTTTTGTTTTCAAATTCTTATTAGTTGAATTTCAAATTCAAAGCACAGTTTTGAACTTCTGTATATATATGTTGACCTGAACAACTTTCAAAATTTGCATCAAAATGAAAGTGTGGCAATGAAACATGTGTCGATTTTGATGAAAGAAATTCTCAGAAATATTATCAAGTGTAAGGTTTACAGCAATAAGATAAATTTGCATTTCAGATCTTTTAAAAAAAGCTAAGAAACATGCATGGTGTAGTGGTATATACTCTCGACTCCTAATCATTGTGTCCTTGAATAAGACATTAACTCTCAAATATGCTTCTCTTTTCCCAGGACTCAGTATGTCAAATAGGTACCAGCAAGCAGTATTCTTCAATGCTGGAAAGGTAAACAGCTCAGTGTGAAGGATTTATGTGCAGTGATCCCTTAAACCTGACCCAATCCAAGAGAGATAGACTGAGAGATGGACACTCTGATCTTGGCATACATGTCACCCTTTCCTAGATAGGATATCACAATCTAGGGATGTGTAAAATGATTTTGCAACCCATCGGCAGCTTGCAAACATGTGCTTAATTATAACATATTTAAGATAAAATAAGCTGGATACTTGTGAGGTTGAGTTCAAAACCTAACTAAGCTTACACTACCCGCAGTCATTTTGCTATACATTTATTCAAATATTTTGATATCATATCAATCAATGTTTCTTAACAACATCTGAACATAGCAGTAATTTGGAATATACATTTTTTTCTTGTTATAAACCATTTGTGCTGTTTCACCCGTGCCAATCTTAGGCCTCGTGTAACACATTTTCAGGCAATGTTGAAAATTAGAGCAAGTAATGAATTGATGGAATACAGGCTAAGCAAAATATCAATTGTAATTATAGTCACACTCAAAATATGGAGGTATGTCTACACCACTCGTTGACAAAAAGAAAATTTGTTAATGTGTTTCCACTCAGATACCAAACTTACATGTACATTTATGAAAACAAAATCTTGTCAGCATGTTTCAATTGAAAATAGCAAATATTGTTTTTTGAAATTTTATGTTTATATCAATTTTGGAAACAGACTAGCCTGGAATATAACATAATTAAATGCTATTTATCTATTTGATCTATCTATGAAACTAATGAAAAGAACAATCTGTAAAACTCATTAATTCTGTGCTTTTCCCATTTAATGATTAATTGGCTTTAAACAATGATAAAACGTATAAGTTTATAATATTGCTTCCACTATTGCATCTCAATATATTTATTTTGGCTATTATCTACATACACATTTTCTTGTTTCTGTAGAAATACAGGATTACTGAGCAACACACCAAAAAACTATTTCATGTTTAAATTTGCATATGAACTTATTTGTGTACATGTTTATATTTTTATTTTCTTTTTCCAGCAGAAACATAACTTGATAAAAGTATAGAAACTTTCTCCTATTGTTATTCTAATTACAAACAAGCACAATCGCATGTTTAGGAAAGTTTGTATGCCGCTGGTGTGATTATGGACACTGACAGAAAACCCAAATGTAGACAATACTTGATGAAAAGTAGCAGGAGCAGGGTATCAGTATGTCCACTTGTACTCTTTAATCCTGGCTAATAACTACAAAATGAGGACAGATAATTGGGAATTATATTGGACAAAATGCTGCTAACTTGCTTGTAGGGACATGATCATGTCAACATCGATGTAGAGTGCCAATTTCCTTTTATATATCAAACGCATTTGGCCTGATCTATCCCTTAAAATGAGCTGGACTATAATGGAATGATCCTTATTGAAGATTATTTTTAATGATTTATGAACAATGAAGATCAGATTTTATTGAAACTGAAACAGATGGATTTGACAGGTGTTTTGGCACATACTTAGCATCACATGCCCTATTCAATCCAATCCTATATTCCAAAATCTGAGGTCGTTCTTATGCTTTATATGAATTGTGTTCTTTCGAATTGTAAGGGAGCTCTGTAGTTTTTTGCATTGAGGAATTTAAAATGCAATTCAGTAATACAGTAGAAACTCATTATAATGAAATCTGATATAAGAAAAGCCCTGTTATAAAGTAGTAATTTTTCCTGTACCATTTTACTAATTTCTTTTGTTTTTTATTGTTTCAAAAACCCTGATATAATGAAATTTTGGATATAAAGAAGTAATTTGTCTGTCCACATCAACTTCGTTATAATGAATTTCTACTGTAACTGTTTCAATAAGATGAATTTACATCAATAATTGTGTTCTTGAAGGTACACATGTATATATACAACAACTGATATGTGCCAAAATCACATGAATTTACCTGATCAAATTAGAACATAAAGTATGCATGACCCTTAATTGAATTCTTTTTGTGAGAGATTTAGCAGGTCAGAGTATGCACTACTTACAAATGCCCTGGAACTCTGAGCTTGTAACGGAGTGTAGAGTATCCATTCTTCGGTATTGCAGAATGAGTTACAGCTCATACAGAGAATACTACAATGTGATATGCATCTCACATTTTTCTGCCAAATTGTACGTACTCAAGGAACAGTACTTGTCTGGATCTATAGCCACATTCTAAGTCAAAATTTCAATCAGTGGCTAGAGTACGAGTTCTGTCAACTCCATAGCAAGAAAACTTTCATCAAATGGCTGTTATTTATTTCAAAATTGTCAAAACATGAAAAAATACAATATGAGGCCAATGTAAAATCTAGGTTTACAGCAATAAGATAAATTTGCATTTCAGATCTTTTAAAAAAAGCTAAGAAACATGCATGGTGTAGTGGTATATACTCTCGACTCCTAATCATTGTGTCCTTGAATAAGACATTAACTCTCAAATATGCTTCTCTTTTCCCAGGACTCAGTATGTCAAATAGGTACCAGCAAGCAGTATTCTTCAATGCTGGAAAGGTAAACAGCTCAGTGTGAAGGATTTATGTGCAGTGATCCCTTAAACCTGACCCAATCCAAGAGAGATAGACTGAGAGATGGACACTCTGATCTTGGCATACATGTCACCCTTTCCTAGA
>JXSR01S042113.1:64327-90293 GCA_000969725.1 Ophiothrix spiculata | reverse complement strand
CACTTTTTGCATCCAATATTGAATGTTTACTACAACATATAGGAATATTTCCGTGGTATCGCCTTTAGATAAAATTTACCAGCTATTCTAAAAAAAAAAAATTCATGTAAAGGTCACGCCTGTCACGCTGGAATTCGCCCTATACTATCGATTAGTATAGAATTTTGATCAATGATATGACAAATCTCATGCATTGTAAAAAGTTCCACTTTTTTGTTCACTATATTTAACAAATACTTAGGGTCATAACACTACCAAATTGCAAAAAGTCTGAAGTCACTTATGTTTACCTACCAAATATTAGCATCAAAATTGTTTATTTTTCCCTTTTTACCTCTTCCTCTTTACACTACAAAAGACCCCAAATAAAGGCATCTCTGACTTATTTCATAAAATTGCTGGGGAAAACAAACATATCAACTTACTACCGTGCTAATATTAACTGAACCACATGGGATACAACAAACTCACAATAAAAACACAAAGCTTATTGCATCAGCACGTTTGAGAAACCTTGCATATGCCCTTGATAATTACCCATCAATTGACACCAAGGTCTCCACAAAGGTTCATCAACCACCACAATTGATTATAAATTAAAAGTTAACTCAGTTATTGTCTAAACTTAATAGCGATAATGAAATCTATTGACCGAAAGGAATTACACAAGGGCCAGTGCTAAGCGTTTAATATGCTCCCTGGAGAGATTTGCATCTCAATTTGAAATGGTTTTGTTGAAGAAAAACGAGACAACCAAATCCTTAGGAGGAGTTCCTTGCATCCTTTCAATGTCAGGAAAAACATCTCGAGAGTCTTACTTTGAGCAAGGTTCAGGAAAATACCTCTTTCCACCTTACATGTGGTTATGTTTCATAAACATCTTTTGTTTAAAATAAAAACATGACTATGCTTGACCAGGTCAATACGATCAATGGTTAACCCTTAACTTACTTACATGTATTGAAACTACAGACATTGCTTGCTAACATGTTTTGTAAGGTAGCTATAGATTATTTGTTCATATTGAATATGATTGGATATTTTAAAAAAATATGACACAAGAAGATCTAAAATTTGTTATATAAGTTATTCTAGTCTGGAATTCGTATGATACTATTTGCAATTTTGTTTGAAATCTATCAGTTTTTGCATGTAAAGCATGTAGCATGCAATGTTTTATCACCACATCAGGTGTGAAGTTCAGAGTATTCTCTCCAGGCATTTATCCCACTAAGGAACTTGAAGGATGTCTGCTCCAATCTCTCTCATCTTGGAACATGTTATTATGCATCTTGAAACAGCAGCTTAAACTTAGTGGAATATTTCTTGACTCAGCTTCTATTCGTATATTTGGCAAATAAAAGGGAAATAGAAGATTTTTAAACTACAGCAATGAAATTGACCAGCTGAGAAGTATCCTACTTCAAAATCAAGAGTAGGTGACACAGAAAATAGAAATTAATGTTTTCATAAATATTGTCTCCTGTACATACTTAGAATACATTATACTGTCTAGGCTACTGTCTACGTAAACTTTTATGTAGTTTCTGCTAGAAAGTAACTCAGAAGAATGTAGCATTTGAACATTACAGATTCATGATCTGCATATCAATATCTGAAGATACTGATCATCTTATATATGATCAGCACTGGGCACAATATGCTGCATTTGTTATATGAATGATTTTGATTGTTAGCTGTTTTGGAGTCTAGTTCGCAGATTACAATAGCAGATTTACAAAACCAAAACACCCCCACTGTTAATCACATTCACATTGCTTTGTGGGTAAAAATCTTCCCAGAATGCAATGAACAACAAGGGCATGTAAAATGTAACTATTAAGTAAATCTACATTCCTGCAACAATCAAATGTACCAGCACCAAAAACCCGACTGCAACCTATTTTAGTCGTGAAGGTATTCATAATTAGTAAGACAAATGTCAGCTTTTTCATAATTAACAGCCACCAAATTATAACCATTATAGAAAACCTGCCTCAAATACGTCCTAACCTGTTCAAGTTAATGTAAATGTCAGAGTGTTT
Organism: Ophiothrix spiculata; assembly: GCA_000969725.1. Taxonomy (NCBI): domain Eukaryota; kingdom Metazoa; phylum Echinodermata; class Ophiuroidea; order Amphilepidida; family Ophiotrichidae; genus Ophiothrix; species Ophiothrix spiculata. The sequence goes on along the minus strand of JXSR01S042113.1, from coordinate 88,248 downwards.
ATGCTTTAATCAATACTCCAAAATATGGAATACTGTGCTACAAATGTATGCAAATGTTGCACAAAGTCCCTGACACCTATCAGCAGCTATCTCAACTCATGTTGTATTCATATGTGTATGTGGGTCATTGCATACTCAATTTCAATCTGGCAAGCACTGACAGACACTCAACTAACGGTCAATATATGACCATCAATATTTGTATTATGTGGATCATAGATTGGATAGAATGGTTACATTTGATCCAAATGTGTAGGTAGCACACTACTAAATTGTGTAATGTTTCAAGTGACCAAATCTTATCAGAATGTAAAATAAGCAATGATAATGCATTTCTGAACTTATAATGGGACTATTTATGGTTTTGATTTCATTCATGGTTATTGGCAAGTTAGTCAAAGTATTTAACTAGGAAAAAATAACAAATTAAGGTTATTGCAAAATAAATTGTATATATTTCTCTATGTTATGTGTCTCTACGCAACACTTGGTTAACTTGAGCCCCTAATGCTTGGACTGGGGACAGGATACTTTATCAAATGTGACCCGTCATATCGAAAGGTACCTTAAGGGTCCCAAAATGAAAATTGATTTTTTGGTCTCATCTGAAAGATTATAGTTTAAGCTTTCAAATGACACCTTGCTTTTGGATATTGGATGTTTGATTTCAAAGTTACGTCCAGATTGGTAAAAGGCATCGGGCTGATTCAGAAAACTATAGTTCTGAGAAAATCAAGTTTAAAGTTTCTGTACCGAGTATAACTTAAATGGATAAAGGTTTTTTTAACTTGGTTTTTAAAACATTTTTCTTATGTTTTGGATGATGGAACCTGATTAATATGACAGAATACACTTCAAAAGTAACGTTTCTGATGAGATTGGAAATTTGACCTTGGACGTGATTTTTGACTATGCTCAGCTTCAATTATCTGGTAACTTACTATGCCGGTATTAAGGTTCCTTTAGATATGACGGGACAAAATATGGTCCAATGTGATACCTATATCATAAAAATAAGATGGACACCATTAGTGTTATTATACACTCCCGGTCAAAAGTGTTTGCACACACTTAAATACGGGCAAAAACGTAATAATTATATCAAACGACCAAGACTCTGAAACAATTCATGTTTTTATAGGTGCCTAATGTATCCAATAAAAATAATCTATATGTTTCCTCTGATATTCGATTTTCCATAACCATTAGGGAGGACGGGTTGGCGTAGTGTTTCTGACCTCGCCTTTCACCACTGCGGCCCGGGTTTGTGAATTTGGTTGTCGATCCATACTCGTCCTCGCAGGTTTTTTCCGAGCACTTCGGTTTCCTCCTGCATCTAAAATCGAAAATTCTTTCCAATATTCTGTCTTTCACACCACGGAGGCGTCCTTTGAATTTAATGCATTTGCAATATTGGGATTAGCCTGGCTTACAGCCGAATGTTAAAAATAAATAAAATAAAGATGGCCGATTTCCTTGACCATATATATTTACACCACACACACTTTTTTATATGTGCCTATGTAGTTTATTATTCAATGCTTGTTATCACTGTGTAGCCATTAAGAGCATTTTCAGGTTATAAGTTTTCCAACAAATGTGCAGTTATGTATTTAAACTCCGTTTTTATGTGCAGACGAAAGTATACAATATGTTTAGCATGCCATATTTTCAAATGTTGTAAATGCAATTCTCGTTGAGTTTTTTAGATCCATGTATAATATAAATCCGAAAAAATATGGCGCAAACGATGAACAGTTCTCGAGATATGGCTAATTATAGATTTTGTGTTCAAACACTTTTGACTGAGAGTGTATGGGTATGGTCAGCTTTTTGGTCCCATTTTACCAGTAAAAATATATAAGAATGGGAAATTGGTTCCCTGTAAGGACCTCTTTGAAATCATTGGCGTCCATCTTATCTTCCGATGTAGGTATCAAATATGGTCAAATGTGATAGCTACATCAGAAAACAAGTTGGACTCCATTAGTGTTTCTCCTATGATTTCGAAAAGGTCATTTTACAAATAACAGAGATATGGTAAGCTTTCTGACCCAATTTTATCATTTCAAGTACAAAAATTGAATTTGGTTCCCTCAACAGACAAAAGACGTTAAAACTGCTCCTTTCAAGTAAGTAGGTCATTAGGTATTACATATGTCCAAGATTTATCTATCATTAATTTCCACAATATGGAAGACACATTCACACTTTATCATTCTTTTTGCCTTGTCTAGTTTTTCTTAAAACCTGTTTCACTCCAATAATTTGTATGGGGACTATGTATGCAAGTAAGATTCAATAATTTATAAATAGCCACAATGCTTCAATCAATTGCCAAACTTGTAATACAATTTATCAAAATTATATGCATTATTTAAACTATGTCACAATGTTATTAGATCACAATCCAGAAATATGAGACACATTTTTTGAAAACAACATCCATTATATATTGCACATTAAATTTCTATTATTTATTATATTCCATACATGACTAGAAAGTTGATCAAATAGAGCGCATCAAAACAATGTGATTCATTACAAAGATGAAAAGATAGTCTAGTCATGGTTGAGATGGTCAAGCTATGATATATTCATAAAGTGGTATATACTATCAAAATCACATGCATCATTAACCATCAAAGCATGATGCTAAGACATAATTAGGTCACAGTGAATTGTACCAGCCCACATCTCCACCCCAAATATCAATTTTGGTGAGTTAAAACAACGATGGCTATATTAAAAGAAGAGTTTTTTTCCAATGAAGTTACAAACAAGTACCTGTGAATTAATGGGTAAATATGATATTTGACATGATAGAATACAGCTATTAATTGTTTCGTTAATTGGTTCACTCTATAACAGTTACTCAGACCATTGTTCATATTGATCTCAACACAAACTCCCTGAGGCTCTTCAAGATAAATCCAGAAACCAATTGTTACAGAAGAATACTACAAAAACGTATATTTCACAATGCAGACTTGCCATAGCTTTGGAAAATAACTCACTTTTGAAACACACACTTTCAATAACTCTTCTTTTTCGTAACTTGCCACTTATCTGTCCCCTCACATTTCTCATCAATCATCTCAAGATGAACCGTCTCGTCTCCCTGGTAATCACATCCATGTGTTCATGCAATTCAAATATTGTTGAATCATCTTACAAATTGACAATCATTATGTGATTATAACGTTAGAAAAGTACAAAAAATGCAATAAAAACTAGTTCACTGATGCAAGATGGAATTCAAAATGACATCTCCATGGCAACACCATCAATCTCAAGTGAAAGACATCATCTTCATTCTTTTCTCCTCTTCATTCCATCACCATTTCAAAAACCAACTCAATTTCCCTCCTCTTTCTCATCACATCAAATGGTGCTCCTACGCCTGCAGGGATTTCACTACATGCAATCTAACTGTCAGTTTGTGTCATGTGACTGATCCATCTACCTGTTCCAACATCATTTTCTGATGTTTGTTCAACTTGTTTCATGAGATGAAAAGCTACATCGTTTTAACAGACAAGATAAGGCCATGTGGTAGAATTGGGGTCGCTTGACACTGAAAGGCAATATGTTTACTTCACGATATCTGACAGATAGTTTGCAATACTTGATGGAGTGGGATACCCATTTCTTTTACTTTCAAACAATGCAAGATAGTTTGTCAAAATCAATATCTAAACTTGTGAATGTGATAAGGCAGTAGGAGTGGAAGAAGATGCATATAGAATGCCCATTGAAACTTATTTACTAGAGTAATGAACTTGAAAAACCAAACTAGAAAAACATTACGTGATAAAAGCAATCAAAAAAGACAGTATATCATGATAATACCAACAAAAGACAACATTTTATATAACAATACTACTACTAGGTTAAGTGATTAATTTTATGGTTGAGATGGTCATCAGCAAATACAAAATAAGTTACTAAGTTAATAAACTCAGAAGTTGAAAAAATGCATTCTTAAATTTTAGTGAAAACTGCCAAAAACAATTATCACTATTTAGTAATCATTTTGGGAATAAACATATTTTACGAATATACAATCACATAGGACTTTACAGTCATTGCTTAATGTTATAAAAAACTGCCCTGGATACAATCAAATACCTGTATTAAAACAATTCTTTTCACAGATGCACTTCCTACATAGCATAACTGACTATTTACATTGTTATCAATAAACCAACTAAGAGTACTTTTCCCATCCAGCTCCTAAGTATCTCAGTCAGGGAGGCTAAATTGAATCAGAAATATCTATCATTTCTCCAAAGGATTCCTACTTGTGTATCATTGTCGTCAGTCTGGCCATTTTAAATTTGATAATGTTACGTTCCTTTAGAGTCGTTGACCCAATCCCCAGTCTCAATGCACAGTTGTAATAAGTGTTATCTCAAAAAATAGTTGCAACTGAGTACCTAGTATTCTTACATTAACATTAGAATATATAACTGTAATAGTGCATTTCATTTTCTTTATTTATTTTTGGTTTCTGGAGAAACACAATTTAGAATAAATGAAAATTGAGTATTCATAACAAATGCACTGGGCACCATTAACAAAGTGTTCGAAATATCATCAAATCTGGCAAAATCAACTTAGGGGAGACACGTAAACAAATCGGCAACAGCTTGCCGTTATCTGAACTAGACGGCAAAGTAAAATTTTGGGCATCTGGATGGAACACATCCAATTTTATGCCTAAAATTCATAGATATGGTACACAAGCACATAACTTAATGCGTGGATAAGAGGAATTATTGATATGTTTAGGATTAGTGGAGAAATAGACAGTTCCGACTAGTTCAGATATCTGAACCACATTGCCGTTTAGTTTACATGTCTCCCCTTACTTTTGTGCACTATACAAAAACAGTTCAATATCATTAAATATAATCATCATAATTTTTTGACCTAGGCATTTAAATAATGTACTACTTACTTAAATCAAACATTTCCTGAAATATAAATCATGCAATTACAAATGTGTCCAAAAATAATAAAGCATCACACAAATTTAAAATAACAATATGATTTCAATTATTGCAGAAATTAATTACAACATTTGTTTCATCTTTTTGTTTCTATAAAACGGTAAAGATTGGATGCAATATGGTACAATGACCTTTACAGACACGAAAAATGCTTCCAGCTACGACACATATCTGACATGTAGTTTATAATAGTTCATACAACTCCTTAAAAAACCTTTCATAACACATCTGAGAAATCTTAGAAATAATGTTCCAAGCTATCTTGATGAGCCTACATTTAGCTTTTAATAGATGTATATAAATAACAGATTCATAATAAATCTGTTTTCTATCAAGAATTGATATGATCTTTAATATAACTTGAAATAAAAAATCATTTTAATTTCCTCAGTCTTAAAAATCAATATCTGTATTTTCAATATAAAGTCTGTTAATAATAAGATAAGGGGCGCACCATTTGATTCTCAGGGGGGGGCATGGAAGTTTTTTTGAAAAAAAAAACTTCGCCGCCAAAGGCGGTGAAAAAAAAAATCTTGACCCAAAGATGAGTAAGAAAAAAAAAACTTAACCCAACTACTTCAAAGTAAAGAAAAACATAAAAAATACAATAAAAAAAACTTTGCCGCCGAAGGCGGCGAAAAAAAAAAAATGTCGCCGCCTTCAGCGGCTAAAAAAAAAAACTTGACTCGACCCCAACTTCCATGCCCCCCCCTGAAAATCAAATGGTGCGCCCCTAAATATGATCTTAAAAATGATATCAATGCCTGACAAGACTGAATCAATTTCTTCTACCAATTTTATGAACAATATGAATTGAAGAGGAAATTTTTGTTTTTGACAAAGTTCTTTCAGCCGACTGTGAGACTAGAGGAGGATTTCTGAAGCACAGTTTTGCCTCTGAGTTGAGAGGCCTCATTCAGTTTAGGTGATGAAGTAATGAGCAATCTTTATTTTGGGAATGCTGGCTCCTGAGTATTACAAAGTACTTCTCTGAGACGATGTGAAAAACACTCGCACTTTCTACATTAGGTTTGATTACCGACTGAGGGTTACTCAAAAAATGGCTGTCTCTTCTTTTAGAATGAATCTTAACAGTTCAAAAAATACTTACGATATTTGTTCTTTTGTTACAATGATATATATTTGGATCTTTAAATGATGCAAATGTTTGACTGCATTATCCTTATCATTATTATGCAGGACAAGATTTTCATCACATTCATTAGCGATGTCAGGAAAGAATGTGACTAAAACTACCAAACCTATAACATGAAAAAGTGACAATTTTTTTTAATGATTTTGAGGAAATTATTTAGCATTCCAAGTGTCAAAAGAGTCATAAATTCCCTCCGATGTAATTACAGGCTAATAAGACTGAAAACTGTTATTATCACTCTATTCTCAATATTGCACTTGAAATTAAACTGCACAATTTTGTGTGATGATACAGTAAAAAGGTAAATATATTCATATGAAAAATAGGATGCAATACAACCAGTAAGAAACAATCAGTTTCAAACAAACACACAAACATAAAAACAACAAACAAAAATATGTTCCCATCTTAAAATCCAACCAATTCCCACTAAGGAATTTTTAAGTGGCATAAAATGAATTATTTCCTACAATTAACAATAGCATGTTTATGTAACAAATTCTTAAAATTTATTCTAGTTCTATAATAACAACTTATAAGCAAACAGAAATTGTGTTGGCAAGTAGTTAATCCCCAATGTGAATTTTTAATCTTACCATAACCTGTTCGTTTTGATTTATGAAGAGATCAAAAGTGATTACCAATATTTCAGTCATACATATCAGCAGCATCAGACAATGAAACTGGTCTTTGGCTGACTAACCATATTATTTTTCCTGACCATTTGAGAATCTTGAATCTTATATCTTAAGACATTTGCTCTCGACTTATTCGTAAAATGGAGAGCAAATATCGCGCTCATTGCGCGAACATCGTTAAATCAATGAAGCGAATGTCACTCGCGTATGTTGCAGTGCTAAAATAAACATCTAGAACAAACATATGACTTCTATATTAACTGGGCAAACTTCAAAACAACCTGGTTTCAATACAAGCCCATTCAATTTTTTCTTCAACTTTAATTCATGACCCAATTTTTGAATCAATGTCACCAGCTTCATTTCCTACAATAAGTAGGGTAATTACCGTCATTTTTTCTTAAAATGATCACTTAAGGTGATGTAGTAGCAAGGCGATTAAAATTTACTGCTAAGTGCATAATTAAATGAGCCTGTAATGTTGTAAATTGGTCTGCAATATTACGATAACATAGAGCAAGGGTGCTGTTATAAGTGAATATCTAAAGTAGATCACCATATGAATATGGATGTAACATAAGATAAAGGATCAAGGATACAGAAAAAGTGGAAGTTTTGTGCAACAAAAATATAATGATTTTGCCATGAGGTTTGAACATATATATCTAAATTATCTTTTTTAGAATTTACACATTGCTAGAGTAAATCATTAAAGCTAAAATGGGCCATTTCCAAATCAAATGAGACAGGTTTTAGTTTTGCAACAGTTCATCAGCTAAAGGATTACAATAGTAAATTAAATGTGCAAGAAAGGACTACCTGATAAGAATTAATCCTGAAGAAAAAAGGGGTTTATATTCTAAACTAGACAGATTAGTGCTTATTATGACATTAACAACAAATGAAAACAAAAGCCCTCTTAATGAATTCATGGATTAAACTCATTTTTCCTTAAAACAATACTCAAACTTCTGTGTTACATTATTTGTATCATAACTCAGAAACTACAATGATCATTATTTTCTTTAAGTTACTTTTAGAAGAATGATGTTTTTAGTTCTCTTTAGACTTATAAAAAATAAGTCATCTAATTCAAATTTTGTGCGAAATGGGTTTCTGTTTAATTAACACAATTAGCAGAATTATGTAAAAAACTCTAATCACTGACGACTAATGTATGTAGAAAAACATTGTCATTTCTCTCTTTCAAAACTCTATGCACTGCTTAAGATTTATTGTAGCATCCCTAAGGAGAAGGAACATAAACGGTGTTATCAAAGTATGATCAAATATGCAAAATGGTCTTGACAAATGTATTTCAATCTATGAAATATTTAGTGAAGCTCAATATTATATTGTACTGTTAGGGTTGTATGTAGTCTATTGGTCCTATCACTTTTGGTGCTGTACATTTGAAACAAAATGCAATATTGTTTTTATTACCAATGAATTAATGTGATAAATTTCACTGTCTAGAATCATATTTTTTAATGATTTTCTACTTAAAAAAACTACTAAATGTTGATGAATATTTAAAATAAAAAAGAAAAACTATGTCATGTCATGATAAAAAGAATAGAATGTCTCATTTAAAATGGTTTACAACAAAAAAGAACAAAATTTTATACTAAAATTGAAAAAAATTGAAAAAAATTCAAACACACAGAACAAACTACTTTTTTATGTGATATATTGCAATGACTTTTATTGTTGGTTTAGTCAGACCTATCTATATTTATGGTTTTCATCTGTTTAAAAAAACAATTAAATGCTGATGAAAATTAAAATACAAAAGTAAAAGTATGTCATGTCATGATACCTGATCCGTTTTATCATGTCATATATCATCACATGGATGCAATCAAATCCAGTGGCAGAAAATAAAGCTTAACTTATGTACTGACATGTGATAAAATAATCATAGCGGTAAATTAAAGGTATCAGAGTTACTGTCATGATCCAATCTCATTTTGTTCATCTTTCCAAATACAATTTTATTTTAACAATGATTAGATTGAGATAAATAATACCATACAAATGCATTTTTTATCAACATATCATCCTAAATCTGCATTGAACACTAAATCTTTATCACTATCAACAATTGCAAGAAAACAAAGTGGTAAAGCAAAATCATATAGCACATATTCCGTGTTTTATTAACATTTTGACCTGACCTAATTTTCCTACATTTTTTTAATTGGCACACTTTTGATAAGCTTTATCATCTTACTCCTGTGAGAATGTTGTGATCTTTTAGAATATCCCAAAAGGACCTGAGTCAGTCTGTCATCAGTTATCCAATAAGGTTTAAGAGTTTAAGAGTCACACACCTGAAATATTGAGCTTTTCAATACAAGTAGCACAGTGTACAAATACATACTGATTTAAAATTTTCTGAAGGGACTACATATCTGTTCAGTTTTCAGTTAATTTCCCTATTTTTGCTTTCCTCAACGTTAACAAAAATATTTAAAGTCATTAGTATAAATTATACTAAAATATAATTTTTTATACATTGCTACATCTCAAGACAAAAACTCTCAAGATGTGATACAAATGCCACTAACTTTTTAATCTAATGAATTTAAAAAACCAATCTTTATTGATGTACAATGTAAAATATCAACATAATATGCAAAATTGGTGAGCTAATAGATGATGTCATTATAAATAATAAAAAAATATTCAAATGATTTAAAAAAAAAAACCTCCCAAATTTGAGACAGAAATAAAACGATCAGTACATCAGAGAATCCAGCCAGTATTACTGTGACATCCAATCCCTCAAGTAGGTAGATAAAGTCATCCAATGGCCAAGCTTAATTTACCATCTCATGGGTGGGTGGGACAAACATAAGTGCATCAAAATTATCCCTCAAGTGACAAGGAATATGGGACAAATTTGAAAGACAAAATTAACACACAATTGTGACCAATTAATATCAGTATCCCTTTGAGCAAGTCCCAAAAATAATATATCTGTTCATGAACAAGCTCTTATATTAGTATCAGGTGGTATCTTCATACATGACTATTGCCATATTAAAATATAGGTCACTATAATATTCAAAGCAATATATATATCATATATCATTGCAAAATACACTTTTTAATTTTGAATTTCTAGGTTAATAGTATGACTGATTGTTTAAGTCATCCTAATTATCAGAGCCTCATCATAATGTAAATAAACACCATCCAACCTACATTGTTTGTATCATATCGTCTCCAAACAAATGAGTGATTCATGTTTCTTGTTGGCGAAATAATCTCATTTACATTGCATTAGAAAAAAGAGCCATAACCTGAATATTTGCCCGTTAGTATTTCTGACAGTTTTTCAAGCGAAGTTCAAATGAGAATATCAGAATATTCTATGCCAATTTTGTGTAAGATAAATTTTTTATTCAAGAAAATTTCATTCATATCTTTGTAATTTGTGTACCGCCGCGGCAAAAGGGTCCAGTTGTAGGCTCGTACATGTTGCTCCTTGTAGCATATCTAATGTATGGTATTTGTATACATCAGATATGCTACAATGAGCTACATATAGGAATCGACAACTGGACCCTTTTGCCACGGCGGTACACATTTCATGATTGAATATTGGATGCAGCAAATAAATCCCTTTTCTAATTACAAGGTGCATAAGTGTATAAAGGGACATAATTAAAACATGGACAATAATTGTTCCATCAATATTTGGTGTGCCAACCAAACAAAGTCTAAACCGACCTTTAATTAGTCCATTTGGTCATTCTTTTTAATGTGGGCACCCATAAATGGTGGATTTGTTACATGGAGAGTGATTTATGCATCAATTTTTGTCATATCATTTCAACAATCAAATGAAATGTTATAATAACTTTGGTATGATTTTAAAGACAATTTATTTGACTTTCAAGAAATCAAGAATAGAACTCAAATGAAGTGATTAATTAAGATTAATGACCCGTTAAAGCTACTTAGCCAGGGTGGAGTTGGGTGAGGTTGAGGCGGGTGAGGTTGAGGCATCATGAAAATTGTGCATGAATTGTTCTTTCATATCTCCTTAAAAATCCATTGAAGTGTCACAAATCTTATATGATTTTAAAGGCTAGTTATTGTTTATCAAAAACAAGTTGGAATTAACTCGAATAAAATTGATTATTAACGCTAGTACAAGTCGATAAGCTAATTTAGCCAGACATGAAAACAGGCATAAATGTGGTTGGTGTGGATAAGATACGTACATTATGCATCAAATGTTGTCACAACTTTTCAATAATCGTATGAAATGTCATAAATTTGGTATGATTTTGAAGATAATGTGTAAGCCTATAAAATCAATTGAAAATATTAGCCAAATAAAGGTATTAATTAACTCTTATCAACGATTACCAGGAAGGAGTTAGGTATGGATGAAGTGAATGAGATGAAACGCAAATGGGCCTCACCTCAAAAAGGATGACCATTTGTAACAAATATATAATAGACACCTAATAACAAACAAACACAAATAACTGTTTTCATCATTTGACTAAACCTTATATTTGTATGATCACATCATGACAAAATCAATATCAATACTACTTGTTAAAGTTATGTTGGTCATAATTTTTATCAAGTTGATATAAATCTATATTAAATTAGGTTTCATTTCTTTTCCGAAAATCAGTATCTGCTTAATGCCAAAATAACACTGACTGTCCTAATTTTCCCCTTTTTTGGATTTTAATAAATACATTTCTGCATGATTTTTCTTGTGATTCACTGACTAAGAAAATATATTTATACGAACCAATATATCAATCTAACATAAGATATACATGGCTTTCAATGTCTTGCAACATTTATGTCTTAATTTGTCCTACAAATGTCAGTAAATCTAGCTAATCAGTGGTTAAATTAGTTCATGCCCTAATTGTTCCAATTCTACCAATGTTCCATATATCATGTCTACACAAGATACACAGATGATTTATGTCTTCTAACAGTACCTACATGCATAGCTACTAGTCTAGTGCATACACAAAGAATCTGTTACGCTGCTGTAACCAATAAAATTGCTGCTGTATTTGCTCTCCTTTCCACCCTGTCCTAATTATCACTCCTTGTCAAACTGTTCTAATCATCTATCAAATATTTTTATGTTGTATTTTTTATCTTATTCTAAACATCACAAATTTTGTGACTTAACTGACCCATAAAAAACATTCCCTACTAATTTTACCAAGATATTGACAACCATATCTGTATTGTATAACAACAACTGTCCAACTCAATTCCAATAAGCCAATCAATGTCTACACCACAGACAGGTTTCAAACTTAAATAACCCCAGTTCCACTTAATATCCCAACCCATCTATTTTCAATTTCTGCCAAAAAGTCCTCTATATATAGACTGTATGCAACTAATAACTCAATATCGCACACATATCGCACATGAAACTTCTTTGATATATCAATAACAAATCAAACGGCCTGACTATCAATATTGCTATAATAAGTTTGCTACCATTAGTCCACATATCTCAATTTTACCCCACCTGACCTATATTTCTGCACTAACTTCCCACATCGATGTGTTACAGAATTCTGCAAGGTGATTGCTCTGGAATATGCTAGCCAACAAACCGACATATTCCAGTTTAAAAGCTATCTAAGTTTCAAAAGCATATATAGAATGACAGATTCTCCTCAGTGGAGTATGTGAGAATTTTTTGATTTTCCTCCGGTCACCTTCAGAGAAGATTCTGATAGCTTATGGAAATTCAACTTAATTCTTATAACTTCATTTGCAGGAGTCTTTACAAAAGTAGACTATCACACTTGCATCAAATTTGTTGCCCGTTTCATTTCAACCAATATTTCAACACTGTGTAGAATGAATTCTGGCTCTAACTATCTTAAATTAATTTCATGAAATAATATATTAAATTAAAACCAAATCAGTATTACTATCAAAGTCTACATAATACTTTTAATCCTACAGATCCCACTTTTAAGCTACCTATGCTACCAATAACTATACCCCCCCCCCCCTGCTGCAAAGCATATCCCATCATTAACTGAATGACTCAAATTCACATTAAAGTCTTCATTTTTCAGTAATAAAGGAGAAAAAGAAAATACTATTTTTGTGCATTATTTATGAATTTCATATTCTGTGAATTTCATATTCTGTCCCAGACAAGACTGTATCATATTTCAAGCCCAGGTAAAGTAAAAACTACTCAATGTTACAACTTGCAGAAGACAAGGGAAAATGTGCATTTCCTATAGACATTGCACATTCTGTGGCAATACTTGGCTTACCTAATTTTCCTTTTTATTCAAATATTTCAGTGAATTTAGATTTTTTCCAATTTCCATGGGTGTCATAAATTTGAAAATTCATAACTGTGTTGATAATTATATGAAGGTACATAGCAAAAACTTCTAAGAAGAACATCAGACAACAATGGGCTGACAGTAATTAGATATACACTAGTGTTGCCAATCATGATGCATGAAACATAGGCATTTCAAAAGCTTTCTCAATGTTGTAATAATATAAAGCAAGATTCACAACTGCATTCAGTTTTGTTCAGCCATTGTTCTAATCATACCGTTTCTTTCTTCAAGAATTATGAAAATGTTAAGAGATATATTCTTATACAAAAAACAATTTCATTCAATTTGACACATGTATCACGAAATTGGGCACAAACAAGTTTTTTGCTATTCTATTTAGATAAATACTCACTGCATGACTGAAAATGGGAAATGTTAAGTAGACTGATTGCTAACATAGTGTTTTATCTTTGCTGTTATAGTCAATATATTCATGATACATTACACTCATCACATTCACGCATTCCAGTCATATTATTCTTGCCTTAATAGCAGGGTTTTAGGTTCTTTAGAGAGTATTATGTTCTGCTTCTTCAGAGACAAATCATGTTTTTGACTTTGCTAAAATAATAATGGAGTTCAAAATATATTTAGGCAAATAAGGTTTGTATTAAGCAAATCTTCGACTAGATTGCTGCGATTGTTGTAGTATTTTTTGACAACCTTTTGGCACTCCTCTCTAGATTTAAGATAACACAAATGAAACACAAAATATGGATGTCAAATAAATTGTGAAAATTATCATATCATTATTACACATGTAACCAGCCACTTCAAGTTCATAATGGTTGAGCAATGTTCCACAACTTTCACATTATTAAAAACTGCCATGTTTTATGAAATCAAATTTGATAAAGCTGGTATATTTATGACCTTAGGTTGAAACAAAATTCCAGCGACAATGATGAATCACATGACCACTCGCATCTCCCTCAAATCAAGATGATACCACTGTCAGTGGTTTCATTTCAATCTGTCAAAGATGTATATTCAAATAACTGGTATGATGTTGGTTTATTAAAATCTAGGATGAAAATGAAATTTTGGTATGGAAGAGGGGTAGCTTACCCAGGGGCTATAGGTCAACATTTGTGTACCCAGCATGTCCTATTAAATATGTATATATTGATGGTTTGTCATAAAGACATATCCATTGCTATGGGCTGAATGTGAGGGATTGGATATCATCAGCTGGTAATGAAATTTGGTTAGAAATGGTTGAGATTAGAAAACTGCACTGATATTCAGAAATATCACAAAGTGAAATGTGTTGCAACATCTAACTTCATCTCATTTACAAATCAATTTTCAACAGACAATTTTAAGTACTTCTATATATGGTTTGATTATACCTTGGACTGCCATTTTTTCCAAGCAATTATTTTCAACATCTATGCATTTTTGGATGCTTTTGTCATACCTAATGTTCACAACAACACAAAATATCAGTGGAAAGTTTGTAAATTAAAAGTTACACTCTAGGTTGATTATTTAAGTGATTTATCATTCACGATTTAATCATTCAAATTGCACGTCAAAATTAACTGAATTAGCCGTTGATGTTTTTCTAATCCACATTTTAATTATGCTCTATACAGTTTTAAAGCCTAAACATACCTTTTGCAATGAGATCATAATATTTTGTGTCAAAATTTGTCAATAAGCAAAAAGCTATTCAATCAATCAATTAATTGAATCAATCTTTTGTATCTTTTCAGGTTTGCATACTTGATTCAGTAGGAGAAACATAGTTACAAGTATAAAAGCATTTTCCATCAATTATTACTGGTCATTACTTTTTGCTGATTTTGGTAACACATTTGTGTTTGACGTTTCTATCAGCAAACTTTCTAAACTTTTAAATTTTCATTACTGAAAACTTTTTGTCCTTCTATTTGATAAGAAAGAAGAAAGATGTGGAAATCTGCCATTTTATAAATTTACTATCTGATGCTGTCCCTCATCTCGTACATCACTTAATACCAGTCTCATTAGCAACATCCTTAACTAATGCACTCCTACCTAACTTGTTAGGTTGATAATCAAGACAATGTACCTCCTGACCTTTCCATCAGCAAAGTAGCACACGTCTAATGCAAAAATCTTACAATTAGAAAGAGAATCACGCCTATAACGTTGTAATAGTTGTTGTCACCTCTCAAACAGCTCTTAAGACCCCATTTTGAGATTGTATGTAGCTTTTAATGCCTCAATTGATTGGACATTGAAGGAAATTAAATCTACATTGTATGCACAGAATCCTTGCACCAGGTTCATATCAAGATCTGCTTACAACCTGCTTTTTTCATTAAAGGGACCTTTATTGATATTCTGCTAACTGTAATAGTGACTTAATTTTAGTGAGTACAAAATTTCAATTCGGCTGATTTTCAACATGGTATTAAAGATGCATTTCAAAATCCGTAAAAAATAAAATCTCTAATTGTTTCTATTTAAGGTGCAATCTTTGTAGAACTAAAACATCACATGTTTTATTACTTGAAAAAAAAAAACACACCTGGAAATTAAAACATGTTGACAATAATAGTTGATTCTGACCATTCTTCTTGAAATTAGTGGCCATCTTTTTAAACCTTGATACTACTGTGTTGTAATTACTGTGGATCCTACCGCAAATAAAAAATGACACACAAAAGGACTACCAAGGTTTCAGATTTGAAACAGATATTTGTTGCAGATTCTTAAGACGGAAAAATTGAATTTTGATTTTTAAGTTGACATTTGATATTACAACTGGGGCAGATCAGGGAAAACACCTTACATCTGCTTAATGCTAGCAATCAGGAAAATATAGAAACAGAAAAACAAATTAATTTTGTGTGGAATTGTATAAACACAATAAAAACTATGTATTTATTTAAAGTGTCTACTTCTGCTGGTATCTTCACTAATGTTTTAAAAGACTACATGGCTTGAATACAATAAAAAAAGGGGGGAAGAAAATTAACAACATGTATCTTTTTTCATGTTTCATCATGTTTGTTAAAAGCAGTCCTAGTCTAAGCGGTGCAATGGAATCTTTGGTATTTATTTACTGCAATCTCAAAGAGCTTTTAGCCCAAATTAGGGCAGAGGGTTAATGTGTTACAAGACTGATAAGTCCTGGCATGTGTAAAGCTTTCTAACACTATATGATATAGAAAACAAGAATAAAAGTCTTCACCTGGGAGCTTGTTATACTAGATGATGCATGAAACATAGGCATTTCAAAAGCTTTCTGAATATTGTAACCTCGTCAGCCATGGTTTGCTTAATATTATTTTATAAAAAGAGGAATACAAATGAAAAATCTTGCACTAAAGATAAACAGCCGTCTCTACTATAAATAAAATGACCTCTTCAGTCTCATTAAAACACAATGCAAAATTAGGGTGTATATAGATGAAAGAAACTAGGTACATCACTGAAACCACCAAAACAACCACTTTTATGAAGTTGCTTATTATTCAAAACAAAAAAGACCAAGTTAACTGAACAGCAAATCCTATTTAGCCATCATGCCTAAATCATTTAAATCATTTTGTTGTTGTTTACCACACTCTTGAAATCAAACGTTACACTACTGTCATCTATCCACACTGAAATCAATTCATGATGTTTCATGTTCTGCTAGATTTGCTTGTATTTACACTAGGTTGCATAAGTTACCCTGTAAGTTGATTATAAAGCCTCAATAACTTTGAACACAATGTCGCGCTTCAGGTCACAAATAGCCTAGATCTGTCCTTGACACAAGACAGGTACATAAAATAAACTCAACTATGACCTGATAAAATACATCCTACTTTTCTTTTTTTTTTAAAGTTGTTTCAGAATTTTACAAAAATGAAAACAGTAATTTGCATGTTATATAGATGTGGTTATCTACAACTGTGAATGAGCACCTACTGTATTCATACAAGGCCTAGTCAAATAAACTTGGCTTACTTCATGCCTCAATTTCAAGTTGGCTTACTGGCTTCTAACTTAAGATGTGTTACCTTGAAATGAAATAAGGGATTTTCCCTACTTCGATATGAAAACATAAAACACAGAGTTTATAAACTCAGATGTAAGGAAATCACTTTCAGAAACCGACCTCATACAGAATTTAATGCTTTCTGCATATTATAACCTCAATGAATACTTTATATACATTTTTATTTTGTTACAGAAAATATCTAAGTTTAATCAAAAAAATCTACCAGATACTGGCTACACATCCCAACATGAATTCTATTCTTTAACGTATGATGGCTTGATTATGGATCCTTTTGTGATATTGTAAATTACAAGGAATATTTTAGATATTTGTAATCATATAATATATATATATATATATATATATATATAACTGTATTCACCACTACCTATAAAATGAGTGATTATTTTGATTCTCTATTGTAGAATTTACATTTTGTGTTTGTAAGAAATAAAGATTTACAATGAAATTCATTTTTGTTTTCTTGGTTGTTTTCCTTTAACATTTATATCGTATCTTTACTGAGATGACATGAATGTTTTTTTAATTTTTTTTTTTTGGCAAATCCTCATCAACTAAACAAACTTTCAAATTTCCTTAGATCAATTTTAAATATATTGCAAAATCTATCAAGAAAATAGGACCAAATTTATTTCCCTTTCATTGACTGATGTTTAAGCAAACATTTTGAACAATATAGAACCATTGCACTTTAGAGAAATCAACAAAAAGAAACAATTTTCTTGAATTGGTTCACATTGTCAGGTGTAGTAGCTTTTATCCATTTTGAAAATATTTTCTATTTATTCTACTTCTTCAAAATCATGAAAATTGCTTCCTTATGATTAATACTGGAAGCTAGGTAGCTAGCACCGTTTTCTGAATCACTGCCTTGCTAAATGCATACTGTCTTAAATCTATAAAAAGCACTTACCTTTAATGTGAAAGCAACAGGTCACAAATGGAACGAGTAAGAGGCATATGGAAAAAAAAAAGAAACAAAGAAAAGAAACAAATTAACATTTTTCCCTGAACATTAACAGGCCTACTGGGTGATTGAACAAGTTTGTGATTGATGAAATTAGCTGTTGCACAATTTTGTACATTTAAATACCTCCTCAAAATTGATTTATCAACTAAGAAACAAGGGTTCCATAATTGTAAAAACAAGTCCATAAAATTTCGGATGCAAGTAAGCAATTTAATACAAACACTTTCAAAAAACATATTTAATCAGATATAAATATTTTTATAAATCAAACTAAAAATATAAAATTGAAAAAAAAAACATACCATAATTCACTTCCTTTATTTAAGAACAGGTTTTGACGATAAAGAGAATATCTTTTGTATGCAGTAAACATTTTAAGATACTTAAATACTTTGAACTAATTTAAATGTAAAACATACAAAACTCTTGAATTCTATATTTTTCAAATCAATCACAAAAAGTAGGCTCTTCAACATAGTATTCATGTACTATTCATACTTGCAATCTCACTTTCTATCATTTTCAAGTTAGAAAATGTAGTTTGATATTTTTTGAAGAAGATTTAAAAACCTAAAACAGCTACTTCATGAATGTTTTAAATTCCTCAAAGTCATTGCCATCTGGATTAGGAAAAACCAGTATTTATTTCCAATTGAAAATAAAAACATGACAATTTTTTAAACACTTTGAAATATAATATTCTTCTCATCAAAATATTCAAACCAATAACATTATTGTCACTCAAAGAAACATTTATCTTTTAAAAATATCTATCTGTACTGTCAAAACACTTTTCAAACCTTGTGATATAAAGAAACAAAAATTCATTGATGTTGTAAAATCAAAATGAGAAAAGTTTCCAGATTCTCAATTTATCATTCTACTGTATAGTATAGAAACACTAGAAATGTTTTATTAGTTATTGCCATTCAAACAAATAAACAAATAAAAAGGTATTGGTAACATTTATCAGAACAACATGTATGTTGAATGACTTTAATACATCTTTATATTTTGTCACAAATTTTGCAATATTTCTTAAGGCCATTGACTATCAGCATTTTGAAATGATTAATGTTTGGCAAGTTATTTTTGCAACTATTCTATTTTCTCTAGATTTGTTAAAAATAAAATGGAAATAAAACGTGCAATTTGTATGTGTGACCTAGATACGAAATTGTGGGAAATCATAAGATTGATAAGTCTGTGTTGAGGCTGGAATATTTCTTTATACAGAAAGACAACTTTGTTCCTTTTGATATTAGGTAAATTCTAACATTAAAACAAAGAGTGAAAGAGTTGCTATATTTTTAATCTGTTGATTTTTTCCCCTTCAAGACATGTTTAAAAGTTTTCTTTTCACATGGTGTAAGTGAGGGTTTGTTTATATATACACATGACTGCTAAAAACCCATTTCTTTAAGGAAACACAATTTTGAACAAAGTCTTCAGATAAAATAATACAAGTAACAAAAAACATTACATATATATATCATATCTTTTTTATAATACAGCAAAAGAAGTTAAATGAACAAGAATAATTAAAGAGGAGTTTAAGAAAACATCAGTTTTAGTTTATTTTAGATCAGTCAAAATTTCTACAAAGTAATAATTACTGTAACTAAATATTCACCCATACCTAATTTCTCCTAAAAATTAACAAAGATTACCAAACATAGTAGAAATTGTATTAAAACAACAGTCACAAGACTTACCAAACATATTCATTGATTAATACGAATTCCATTAAAACTTCTACTATACTGTTTTGTACAAAAAAGCACCAAATGGCTCATATGTAATCACAATCATTGATAGGAACCTTTAATATATATTTGAAATTGCTGATTTCCTTTCAAATAAACACAAGTACGATTTTTTGAAGTCCATGTAAAGGGTGCATGAAGACTAATTGTGATGTCCAAAATAAAATACAATATTTTAAAATGGATCGGTGACTTCAAGTAAAAAAAACCCAGTAATAATCACAGGCATTAACATTCTCTACAGCAATGGCAATTGTTACAGTACCATAGTGGGCAGTCCATGCATTTTAATGGGTGGGGGTTTGAAATCTTGAAAAATTGTTAAAGGGTGGGGGTTCACATTTTTCCACTAAAAAGGGTGGATTGATATAAAGGGTGGAAGCAAACTATAAAGGGTGGGGGTTCTTCAAACTCCCAAACTGGTTGTAAGATAAATAGGAATACTTTCAGGTTAAAAATAAGTGAGGTGATATTTCAGTATGTTAAATACTTCTGGGTGTCCGTGTATAACATTACCATATGACACCAAAAGTGGATGTAAGAAACATATAAACTGCTAAAAGGGTGGGGGTCTGGAATTTTAAGTATTAAGGGTGCCTTTATAAAAAGGGTGTGGTAAAGTAAAAAGGGTGGGGTCAAACCCTACTGCCCACTATGTGTACTATCAGCCACATGTATAAGACTTTACCACTGAAATTGATTTGGTGCCTATGTCTAGATTGGTATATTTGTCCGACACAAACAATGTGTTAGGTAATCACTGAGGGTACGTGTGGGAGAGAAGCATATATATTTATAGCTATTTAAATATTTGCCCAATAATATATAATATAGGCTACAAATTCCTTTCCTACTTTTGTATCAAAAGTTGTTATCTGTTTTCATGGGTCCCATATCAAAAGTTGTTATCTGGTTTCATGGGTCCCATATCAAAAGTTGTTATCTGTTTTCGTGGTCCCATATCAAAAGTTGTTATCTGTTTTCATGGGTCCCATATAACCTGCAAATACACAATTTCAAAAACCAACTCAATTTTCCTCCTCTTTCTCATCACATCAAATGGTGCTCCTACGCCTGGAGGGATTTCACTACATGCAATCTAACTGTCAGTTTGTGTCATGTGACTGATCCATCTACCTGTTCCAACATCATTTTCTGATGTTTGTTCAACTTGTTTCATGAGATGAAAAGCTACGTCGTTTTATCAGACAAGATAAGGCCATGTGGTAGAATTGGGGTCGCTTGACACCGAAAGGCAATATGTTTACTTCATGATATCTGACAGTTAGTTTGTAATACTTGATGATGGAGTGGGGTACCCAGTACCATTTACTTTCAAACAATGCAAGAGA
Organism: Ophiothrix spiculata; assembly: GCA_000969725.1. NCBI lineage: Eukaryota > Metazoa > Echinodermata > Ophiuroidea > Amphilepidida > Ophiotrichidae > Ophiothrix > Ophiothrix spiculata. The sequence goes on along the minus strand of JXSR01S042113.1, from coordinate 66,968 downwards.
GTTTGTCAAAATCAATATATAAACTTGTCCATGTGATAAGTGAGTGGGAGTGGAAGAAGATGCATATAGTATACTCATTGAAATTTATTTACTAAAGTAACAAACTTGAAAAACCAAACTAAAAAAACATGACGTAATAAAAGCGAGCAATTCCCCTCATATACTACCTATAAAATACAGCATTTATATAACATTACTGCTACTGCTTCTGCTGTTAAGTGATTAGTTTTATGGTTGAGATGGTCATCATTAAATACAAAATAAAAGTTACTAAGCTAATTAACTCAGAAGTTGAAAAATGGATTGTTAAACTTTAGTGAAAACTGCAAAAAACACTTATCACTATTACTAATTATTTTTGGAATAAACATATTTTAGGAATATACAATCCAATAGGACTTTTGTTTAAAGGTATAAAAAATATGCCCTAGATACAATAAAATACCTACCCTAAAAACAATCCTTTTCATAAATGCACTTTTCACATAGCATAACTAACTATTTACATTGTTATCAATGAACCAACTGAGAGTACTTTTCCCATCCAGCTCCTAACAATCTCAGTCAGGGAGGCTAAATTGAATCAGAAATAACTATCACTTCTCTAAAGGGCTGATACTTGTGCATTGTCGTCAGTCTGGCCATTTTAAATTTGATAATGTTGCATTCCTTTTGAGTCGTTGACCCAATCTTCAGTCTCAATGCACAGTTGTAATAAGTGTTATCTCAGAAAATAGTTGCAACTGAGTACCTTGTATTTTTACATAAGCATTGGAATATGTAACAGTTAGAGTACATTTAGTTTTCTTTATTCTAGGTGATCCTGGTATCCACAATCAATGGTATCTGGAGTAAAACAATGTAAAATTTGAAAATTGAGTATCAAGGAAACTGATTCATAGCAAATGCACTGGGCACCGTGTTTAAGTGTCAACATATCAACAAATCTTGCAAATCAACTTACTTTTTTGCATTATCGCAAAACAACTCAAGATCACTAAACATAATCATCATACTAATTTCACAGCTCGCTATTTTGGCTAAGGCTAAATGCCTTGTTGTGCTACTTAAACCAATCATTTTCTGAAATATAAAGTATGTCATTACACATGTATCCAAAACTAACATGATATCAAACAAATTTATAACAACAATATGATTTCCATTATTGCAGAAATTAATTAAAACATTTGTTTCTTCTTTTTGTTTCTATAAAACGGTAAAGAATTAATAAAATATGGTACAATGACCTTCACACACACGACAAATGCTTCCAGCTACAACACATACCTGACATGTGGTTTATAATAGTTCATACAACTCCTTAAAAAGTCTTATATAACACATCTGAGAAATCTTAGAAATAATGCTCCAAGCTATCTCGACGAGCTTACATTTGGCTTTTAATAGATGTATATAAACGATAGATTCATAATATAAATCTGTCTCTATAAAAAAAAAAGATATGATCTTTGATATAACGTGAAAGAAAAAAAAATCAGTTTAATTTCCTCAGTCTTAGAAATCAATATCTGTATTTTCAATATAAAGTATGTTAATATCAAAATAAATATGATCTTAAAAATGATATCAATGCCTGACAAAACTGAATCAATATCTTCCAATTTTATGAACAATATGAATTGAAGAGGAAATTTTTGACAAACTTCGCTCAGCAGACTGTAAAGCTCAATTCATAGTCGGCCTCCAAACAAAATTTTTCCTACCAAACATTTGGTTGTGACGTAAAAATGACGATTGACTCCAAACAAAATAACTCCAACACCGAGTTGAGACCAAACAAAATTTCGCGCTAGATTGCACACGTTATTTAATTGCCACATACATTGGACCAAATGTTTGCTACCCGTTCATATTTAAAGTTCGATGGCAAATATTTGGTGACGTCACGACCAAATGTTTTGTAGGAAAAATTTTGTTTGGAGGCCGACTTTGAATTGGCCTTTAGACTAGAAGAAGTTTTTTGAAACAAGTTTTGCCTCTGAGTTGAGAGGCCTCATTAAGTTTAGGTGATGATGTAATGAACAATTATTATTTTTGGAATGTTGGCTCCTGAGTATTATAAAGCACTTCGTTCAGATGATGTGAAAAACACTCACATTTTTACATTAGGTTTGATTACTGAATGAGGGTTACTCAATAAATGATTGTCTCTTCTTTTGAAATAAATCTAAACAGTTGCTGGATATATTGTTACTTTCAAATATTAGATTTATTCAAGAAGATTGGGGTGAAAATATAGGCAATTATATTAATGTTCAAAGTTACATCAGCAGGAATATATTTAAACAAACACACACACAAACATAAACCAGAATAAATAATTTAAGTAAACTCATTTCAGTGTTACATTTTCCTGCATTTTCATCATTAAAGTTGATGTAAATTACAAGAAATTACAAGAAACTACAGTATCACCAAATAATTGATGCAACTCATACTAACGATTATGCAAAATTAAACAACTGCAAAAAACATATGGCTTCTGTTTTAACTGAGTCAACTTCAAAACAACCTGGTTTCATTCAATTTATTTAATTCATGACCTAATTTTTGAATCAATGTCACCAGCTTCATTTCCTACAATTAGCAGGGTAATTACCGTCAATTTTATCTTAAA
>JXSR01S042113.1:39473-59012 GCA_000969725.1 Ophiothrix spiculata | reverse complement strand
GATAGATAGATAGATAGACCGATAGACCGATAGATAGATAGATAGACTAGATCATGGTTCTATAAACCCAGGCACTATGTGCATGGGTTAAAAAACCACTCCCAAATTTGAGACAGAAATATGGCCACCAGTCTATCAGAGAATCCAGCCAGTATTACTGTGACATCCAATCCCTCAAGTAGGCAGATGAAGTCATCCAATGGCCAAGCTTAATTTACCATCTCATGGGTGGGTGGGACTAACATAAGTGCATCAAAATTATCCCTCAAGTGACAAGGAATGTGGGACAAATTTGAAAGACAAGATAGACGAAATATCACACAATTGTGACCAAACATCAGTATCCCTTTGAGCAAGTCTCAGAAATAATATGCCTGTTCATGAACAAGCTCTTATAATGGTATCATGTGGTATCTTCATATATGATTATTGCCATATAAAAAAATCTAGGTCACTACGTTATTCAAAGCAATATATATCATTGCAAATACTCTTTTTAATTCTTTGATAGCCATTTTGAATTCTGGGTTAATAGTATGAATGATTGTTTAAGTCATCCCAATTACTAGAGCCTCATCATAATGTAAATAAACACCATCCAACCTACATAGTTTGTATCATATCGAAGTCAAATGTGTGATTCATGTTTCTTGTTGGCGAAAAAATCTCATTTACAATGCATTAGTGAAAAAACCTATAAACCTTTTGTCTTTTGCCCCATAAGTATTCCAGACAGTTTTTCAATCACAGTTTAAATGATGAAATCAAAAGTACAATGACCATATATATACCATATTTAGAAAATTATTTATGCAAAAAAAAGCATCATTAAAGTAGTCCATTTGTAACAAAGATATAATAGACAAACAAACAAAAATGGTTGTTTTATTCCTCTGACTAAACCTTATTTTGTATGATCACATTGCATAAAAAAAATCAATGCTACTTGTTAAATTATGTTCATTATTTTCATCAGGTTGATACAAATGATATAATTCAGAAAATACCTGCAAAACATAGCTCCTCCAGACAAGACATGATTTTTAACGATTGTATGGAGTACCAGGAAATAGACCACAAATGGTCAATCTGTCAATATATATAATAAAAGTTTTTAAATTGTTCATTGAAAAAATGGATGAAAATTGAATTCCACAAAATTTCTCTGGGCTGACGATCCTCATGCATTTTTTGAATTGTTACAAATTGGGGAAGCCCTTGTCTTTCCAACCCCATCAGACCATTCTCTCAGTTTTTCCTGATTTTCATTTGTTCATTGTTCAAGTGTGCTCCAATAATGTCCTGCTCCACTTTTACTTGTCTTGCTGTGAATCAGATTGAATATTACAATTGATTTTGCAATCTGTCTAATGAACTAGTCTGGTTTCACAAATCTAAATGCCCAAACTCTATTTCTATCTACTATTTCAAAACCATGTGAAAGGTATATCCTGACCCTCGGGATTAACTGACTCAGACCAGTTTTGTATTAGAAAAATCCTTGCACCATACAAAGTAGCTCACCATAATAAATTGAAAGTTCATACAAGTTACTCGCAAAATAATATGCAAAAAGAGGATTCTGTTGTTTGCAATCAATTGTGTGTCCCTTTACCAAAACCTACACATACACAATCTAGGCCCCTTTATTTTTATCACCACCCACACATACACAATACATTAAAAATCTCAGATGTGATAGAGCCTAACATACTATAAAAATATAAGTTTCATTTCTTTTAAAAAAATCAGTATCTGCTTAATACCAAAATAATATTGACTGTCCTTATGTTACCCCTTGTTTAGATTTTAACAAATGAATACATTTCTTGATGAATTTTCAACGGGATTCACTGACTAGGAAAGTATATTTATTTGAACCAATACATCAAACATAAGATATCCTTGGCTTTCAATGTCTTGCAACATTTATGTCTTAATTTGTCTTACAAATGTCTGGAAATCTATCAATGTCTAGCTAATCAGTGGTTAAATTAGTTCATGCCCTAATTGTTCCAGTTCTACCAATGTTCCACATATCACATCTATATATCACACACAGATGATTTATGTCTTACTACACAGTACCTACATGCATAGCCACTAGTAGAGTGCATACACAAAGAATTTATTGTTCTCTGCTGTTATACTTTACATTGCTTCTATATTTTCTCTCCTTTCCACTCTGTCCTTATTATCACTCCCTGTTGAAATGTCAATATTTTTATTATATTCTAAATATCACAAATTCTTAACTTTAATTGACCCATACCAAACATTATTCCCTACCAATTTCTACCAAGATATTAACACCATATTCAATTCAATTTTATTTCAATTTCAATTTCTTTTAATATTTATATTGCATACTTTAGCAACAGTTGTCTTGAATCAATTCCACTAGGCCGATCTAAGTCTTCAACACAGACAGGTTTCAAAAATCCAATAACCCCACTTACCATCACAATCCATCCATCTTCAATTTCTACCATCAAATTCCTCTCTATAAATTGTATGCCACATACAATCAATATTGCACATGAAACTTTTTTGGCAATATCAATAGCAAATCAAAATGGCTGGCTACAATACGTTTGCTACCATTAGTCCATATATCTCAATTTTACCCTATCTGACCTATATTCCACCAGTAACTTCCCACTTCGATGCGCTACAGAATACTGTAAAGTGATTGCTCTGAAATATGCTAGCCAACAAATCCAGTTTAAAGCTATCTAAGTTTCAGAAGCATCATATATAGAATTCAAGATTCTCCTTAGTGGAATATGTGAGAATTTTTTGATTTTCCTCTGTTTATTTTTAGTAAAGATTTTGATAGTTTATAAAAATCTAACTTAATTCTCATAAATTCGTTTGTAGAAGTTTTTGCAATAGGTGATTATCACTTGCATCAAATTTCTTGCCCAGTTCATTTCAACCAATATTTTCAACACTGTATATGAATGGACTCTGAACTCAATTTCATATGTAAATATTCTATCAAATCAAAACCAAATCATATTACTATCAAAGTCTTCATAATAAGTTTAATCCCAACAATTATATCTTCTCCTTCTGCAAAACATATCCCAGCATTAACTGAATGACTCAATTTCTCATTCAGGTCTTCATTAATTTTAAGCAATAAAGTAGAGAAGAAAAAATACTATTTTTGTGCATTATTCATGAATTTCATATTCTGTTCCAGACAAGACTGTATCATATTTCAGACACAGTTTAAAAAAAAAAGTTCAATATTGGAACGCATAAGGCAAGGAACAACTAGTTTCCTGTAGACACTGCACATTCTGTGGCAATACCTTATTTTTATTTTCATTCAAACATTTCAGTGAATTTAAAATTGTTTCCCATTTCCATGAATGTCAGAAATTCATAACTCTGTTTAAAGAATTATATGAAAGTTCATAGAAAAACTATGAGAAGAATTGCCGTTTTTGTAACGACAATACTGATTGGCTGACAGCAATTAGATATAAACTATAGTAGCCAATCCCAATCCAAACGTTTTGACTTTGTCATGCTTTTCTTAATCAACTATAATTGGTTAAATAATAGATAATTTCTTCTGACCAATGAACAGGGGGTGAATATCCGGCCATGCAATGTATATTTGAAAATATAATATAAAGCAACATTCAACATTTTTGTTCAGCCATTCGTCTATTCATACCATTTCTTTTTTCAAGAATTGTAAAAACCTTAAGAGATATATTCTTATACAAAAAACAATTTCATCCAATTTGACACCTGTATCAAGCAACTCTTTGCTGTTATAGTCAATATATTCATGATACATTATACTCATTACATTCATGCATTTCAGTCATATTTTTCCTTGTATTTGTAGCAGGGTTTTAGGTACTTCAGAGCGTATTATGTTCTGCTTATTCAGAGACAAATCATGTTTCTAACTTTGTTAGAATAATAATGGAGTTCAGAAATATATTTAAGCAAATAAGGTTTGTATTAAGCAATATATCTTCATTTAAATTGACTGTTGTAGTATTACTTGAGAATCTTTTTGGAATCCCAAACTAGATTTTAGATGACACAAATAACAAAAAATATGAATGTCCAATAAAATGTGAAAATTATTTTATGATTATTTCGCAAGCAACCAGCAACTTCAATTTCGTAATGGTTGAGCATAAATGTCAAATCAGCTCCACAACTTGGAAAATTCATATTATTAAAAAATGCCATGTTTTATAAAATCAAATTTGATAAACCTTGTATTTTATGACCCTAAGGTTTGTGACAAAATTCCAGCAACTCAATGATGAATCACATGACCACTCGCATCTCCCTCAAATCAAGATGATACCACTGTCAGTGGTTTCATTTCAATATGTCAAAAATGTGTAATCAAATTACTAGTACGATGTTAGTTTAAAATCTAGGATGAAAGTGACATTTTGGTACGGAAGAGGGGTAGCTTACCCAGGGGCTATAGGTCAACATTTGTGTACCTAGCATGTCCTATTAAATATGTATATATTGATGGTTTGTCATAAGGACATGTCCATTGCTGTGGGCTGTATGTGAGGGATTGATATCAGAGGCTGGTAATGAAATTTGGTTAGAAATGATTGAGATTAGAAAACTGCACTGATATTCAGAAATATCACAAAGTGTGTTGCAACATCTTACTTCCTCTCATTTACAATAAATTTTCAACAGACAACTTAATCTACTGCTATATATGGTTTGATTATACCTTGGATTGCAATTTTTTTCTTGAGGCAATTATTTTCAACATCTATGCATTTTTGGATGCTTTTGTCATACCTAATGTCACAACCACACAAAATATCAGTGGAAACTTTGTAAAGTAAAAGTAACACTCTAGGTTGACTATTTAATCATTCTAATTGCACATTAGAATCACCTGAATTAGCCTTTTGATATCCTTCTACTCCACATTTTAATTATGCTCTATACAGTTGTAAGGCCTAAACTTACCTTTTGCAAAGAGATCAGAATACTTTATGTCAAACATTTTCAATAAGCAAAAGCTATTCATTCAATCAATCAGTATCTTTTCAGGTTTTAATTATAAAGCATACTTAATTCAGTGGGAGAAACATAGTGACAAGTATAAAAATATTTTCCATCAATTATTACTGGTCATTAATTGTTGCTGATTTTGGTTACACATTTGTGTATGACGTTTCTATCAACAAAACTTAATTACTGAAAACATTTTGTCCTCCTTTGTAATAAGAAAAGACAAAGATGTAGAAATCTGCCACTTTACAAATCTACTATCTGATGCTGTCCCTCATCTCATACATCACTTAATACCAGTCTCATGAGCAACATCCTTAACTAGTGCACTCCTACCTAACTTGTTAGGTTGATAATCAAGACAATGTACCTCCTGACCTTTCCGTCATCAAAGTAACACACTTCCAACACAAAAATCTTACAATTAGAAAGAGAATCATGCCTATAACGTTGTAATAGTTGTTGTCACCTAAAAGTGAAATGGGATTTGGTGCTCTCACACAACTCTTAAGACCCGGAAATTAAAGCATGTTGACAATAATAGTTGATTCTGACCATTCCTCTTGAATTAAGTTTTCTTTTTTTTAAACCTTGATGCTACTGTCTTGTAATTACTGAGGGCCCTACCACAAATACAAAATAACACACAAAATTTTACTAAACGTTCGGAAGTTCATGATTACATAACAAGATATGCCACTAATCTTAGTGTGACAAAGAATATAAAAGTTTTTTTCTGATCGGAGTACCCATTCATCTGGTCCGAATTTGTGGAATTCACTATCTAAAGAAATAAAAGAATCCAAAACTGTCAAACATTTTCGAAAACAACTCAAAGCATCTCTTATTCAAAATTATGTTTGAATCTAAACTTTGACTCGCATTTTAATTTGGGCTGGCATCCTTTTTGTGTTGTCTTGTTCTGTATTATGAACATTCCTTTTTCTTCAAACAATTTTCATTCAATGGGGTAGGCTCTTATCTGGCCTTATTGGCCTTCTGGTCTTCTCCTCCGTAAGACATAATTTCAGTATTCTATTTATTGTACGATTTATATTATTGCATTGTTATATATTTTGTCTTAAAAATAAACATTGAACATTGAATGACTACAAAGGTTTCAGATTTGTAGCAGTTATTTGTTGCAGATTCTCATGACGAAAAAAAAATGAATTTTGATAGTTAAGTTGGAGTTTGATATTTCAACTAGGGGCAGATCAGGGAAAACCCCTTACATCTGCTTAATGCTAGCAATCAGGAAAATATAGAAACAGAAAAACAAATTAATTTTGTGTAGAATTGTATACAACATGATAAAAACTATGTATTTCTTTAAAGTGTCTACTTCTACTGGTACCATCACTAATGTTTTAAAAGACTGCATGACTTGAAAACAATAAAGAATGGGAAGAAAATTAACAACAGGTATCTTTTTTCATCATGATTACTAAAAAACAGTCCTAGTCTAAGCGTTGCAATGGAATCTTTGGTATTTACTTGCTGCAATCTTAAAGAGCTTTCAGTCCAAATTAGGGCACAGGGTTAATGTGTTACAAGCCTGATTACTCCTGGCATGTGTAAAGCTGTCTAACACTGCATTATGTAGAAAACAAGAATTAAGTCATCTTCTGGGAGATTTTTATACTAGATGATGCATGAAAAATAGATAGAACATCAGTCATATAGTTTGCTTAATTTTATTTTGTAAGAGGAATACAAATAAAAATCTTGCATTAAAGATAAACAACAGTCTCTACTATAATCAAATGACTTCATCAGTCTCAATAAAATACAATGCAAAATGTTGGTGTATATAGATGAAAGAAACTAGGGTCATCATTGAAACCATCCAAACAACCACCTTTTGTTTAATATACGAGGGTCATTCAAAAAGTTCTACCTGTTGTATCATAACTTTTGTTCTATTAAAGGTAGCTACTTGAAATTTGACACAAATATAGCTAAGAATGTCACCTACACATGGTGTGACAATCATATCAATGTCTTTTCTAGATTTCTGTAGGTGACTTGTAAACTACAGTAAGTTTCGGTACACCGGAAACGGTAAATTATCTAATGACATTACAACTGAAATTATGTGTACAGCTTATGTATGAACAACCATCTGTATACCTAAAATGTATGTAATTTACAGAACAAATTTGAAATGAGAGTGTAGCTTACAGTCCAACAAGTCATTCTAACTGATAAAGTAAACTTGTTACAGATAGAAATGACCCAAGAATCCCAATATTTGAAAGGATGTCATGTACCCTCTCAGGTTACGAATATCAGCAAGGAGTGTTTCTCTGTAGCGTGACTTTTCCAAGTGCGTTTTTGTGTGAAAAACAATAGTTAAAGCTACTACACATATTTTTCAGTCAAAAAAATTGAATTAAGTTCTGTTTGGTATCTACCATGAAAATATAGTTAAAAATAAAGCTTCATAATGCCACCATTTTACATCTTGTTTTATTTAGGTCAATTTCTTCGTTATCTGTGTCTTTGTTGATTTTAATATTATTGCTACAGGGGCCATTTGTTCCTATCATTGTTATGCGTGTGAATGACCATTATTTTCAGTTTGGGTCAGCTTTTTAATCATCCCGAATAATTGTATGTCTATTCTTATGTTTTATAAAATTTTCACTGTATAGCAATTATACTACTTGCCTATTTTATGGCCTTTTCAATTCACTGTACTTGAGCCAATTTTAAAAATGATGCACATATTCTGACCATTTCAGGTGTACCGAAACTTACTGTGGTTTTCAGATCACCTACAGAAATCTAGACAAGATATTGATATTATTGTTACACCATGTATAGGTGATATTTTTATCTATATTTTTGCTGATTTTCAAGTAGCTATCTTTATTAGAACAAAAGTTATGATACGACAGGTAGAACTTTTTGAATGACCCTCGCAAAAAGGTCCTAGTTTACTTTGCAGCAAATTTCACTTACCCATCATGCCCAAATCTTCAATACCATATGATATAAATGATTTTGTTGTTGTTACTGAACTCTTGAAATCAAATGTTACACATATGTCATCCATCCACACTGGACTCCTTTGACATTTGTTTTATTTTCTGCTAGATTTGCTTGTATTTACACTAGGTTGCATACGTTAACCTGTAAGTTGATTATAAAGCCTCACTTACGTTGAACACAATGTCCCGCTTAGGCCTAGTCACGCTTCAGGTCACAATTAGCCTAGATCTGTCCTAGACTAGAGACAGGTACTTAAAATAACTATGACCTGATAATATACATCCTAGTTTTCTTTGTTTTAAGTTGTTGCAGAATTTAACAAAAATCAAAACAGTAATTTGAATGTTATATAGGTGTTTTTATCTACAACTGTGAATGAGCACTGTATTCATACCAGGCCTAGTGAAATATACTTGGCTTACTTCCCGCCTCAAGTTGGCTTACTGGCTTCTAACTTTTGATGTGTTACCTTGAAATAAATAAGGGATTTTCCCTACTTTGATATGAAAACATATAAAAAAAGAGGTTATAAACTCTGGAAGGAAATCACTTTGATAACCAGCCTTATACAGGATTTAAAGCTTTCTGCAGATTGTAACCTCAATGAATACTTAGTTATATACATTTGTATTTTGTTAAAGAAAGATAGAAGTTTAATCAAAAAAATCTAACAAATACTGGCTGCACATCAATCCCCACATGGTTTCTATTCCTTAATGTCTGATGGCTTGATTACGGAACCTTTTAATTGAAATTAATTTTAATTTTAAATTACAAGGAATTTTTTACTTGGTAATAAAAGTGCTGTGTTTACCACTACCTATAAAGTAAGTAATTATTTTGATTCTCCATTGTAGAATTTACATTTTGTGTTTGTGGAAAATGAAGATATACAATGAAATTCATTTTTTCTCGGTGATGTTCCTTTCTAATTTATATTGTATCTTTACATTTATATTTGTAAGTGCAAATAATGATAATTTAAGATAATAAATTTATCTGATATCTGTGAAGACATGAATGTTTTTAAAATTTTGTTTTTTGAAAATCCTCAGCACCTATATCTAAGGGTAACACACTGACTTGACACAAATTATGAATTATTAATTCAATATTTAATATTCACCAATTTTTTTCAGGCTCATTTACCATATATACAGAAATCCAAACTTCAGTAACTTTCAAATTTCCTTAGATCAATTTTAAATATATTGCAAAATATCAAGAAAATATCCACTTTCCTCAACTGATGTTTTAGCAAAAATATTAAACAATATAGAACCATTGCACTTTAGAAAAATCAATTCTAAATAATATGGTTAGAAATCAACAATAAAAATCAATTTTCTTGAATTGGTTCAAATTGCCAGGTGCAGTAGCTTTTATCTATTTTGAATATATCTATTTATTCTACTTCTTCAAAATCAAGAAAATGAAAAAAACAAATTTATGTTTTCTTGTGATCAATACAGGAAAATGTTATTCTCTGGAAGCTAGGACTGTTGTTCTGAATCACTGCAGAGTTATGTGCATTTAAAATCCTGTCTCAAATCTATAAAAAGCACTTACCTTTATTGTGAAAGCAACAGGTTGCAAATGGCACCAGTAAGAGGCATATGGAAAAAAAAGAGAAAAAAAGGAAAAAAAATAACATTTTTTTCTTGAACATTTAGGGCCTACTGGGTGAGTGAACATGTTTGTGATTGATGGAATCAGCTGTTGAAAAATTTTGTACATTTAAATACCTCCTCAAAATTGATTTATCAACTAGGAAACAAGAGTTCCATAATTGTAAAAGCAAGTCCCTATAATTTCTGATGCAAGTAAGCAAATACTTTCAAAACATATTTGATAAGAAATAAATATTTTTATAAATCAAACTAAAAATATAAAATTAAAAAAAATAGCATGCCATAATTCACTTCCTTTATTGAAGAACAGGTTTTGAAAATGAAGAGAATATCTTTTGTATGCAGTAAACAGTTTGAGATACTTAAAAACTTTGAACTAATTTAAGTGTAAACCATACAAAACTCTTGAATTCTATATTTTTCAAATATGTACTATCTAGCAGTCAATCACAACAAGTAGTCTCCTCAACATATTATTCTTTTGTATATATTCATGTACTATTCATACATGCAATCTCACTTTTTATCATTTACAAGTTAGAAAATATAGTTTGATATTTTTTGAATATTTAAAATCTAAAAGAGCTACTTCATTACTCTTTTAAATTCCTCAAAGTTATTGTCATCTGGATAAGAAAAACCAGAATTTTTGCAAAAATTGGTTTCAGTTTTCCATGAAATATTGAAAATAAAAATATGACAATTTTTAAACACTTCGAAATATAATATTCTTCTTATCAAATTATTCAAAACCAATAACATTATTGTCACTCAAAGAAACATTTATCTTTTAAAAATAATTACCTGTACTGTCAAAACGCTTTTCAAACCTTGTGATATAAAGAAACAAAATTCATTGATGTTGTAAAATCAAAGTGAGAAAAGTTTCCAGATTCTCAATTTATAATTCTAATGTATAGTATAGAAACACTAAGAGATGTTTTATTAGTTATTGCCATTCAAACAAATAAACAAATAAAAAGTTATTGACAACATTTACCAGAACAAGATATATGTTGAATGACTTTAATACATGCCTTATATTTTATCACAATTTTTGTCGTATTTCTTCAGGCCATTAACTATAAGCATTTTGAAATGATTAATGTTTAGCAAGCTCTTTTTGCAACTATTCTGCTTTCTCATGATTTGTTCAAAATAAAATGAAATAAAACGTGCAATTTCTATGTGTGACCTAGATACGAAATGTTGGGAAATCATAAGATTGATGAGTCTGTGTTGAGGTTGCAGTATTTCTTTATACAGAGACAACTTTGTTCCTTTTGATTTTAGGTAAATACTAAAATTAAAACAAAGAGTGAAAGAGTTGCTATATTTTTTAATCTGTTGATTTTTTCCTTCAAGACAAGTTTACCAGTTTTCTTTTAACAAGGTGTAAGTGTTTATATATACACCTGATAGCTAAAAACCCATTTCTTAAAGGAAACGCAATTTTGAACAAAGTCTTCAGATCAAATAAATAACAAAAACATTTATATTATATCTTTTTCATACTACAGCCAAAAAAAAATATTTGAACAAGAATGATTCAACAGGAGTTATAAGAAAACATGAGTTTTAGTATAGTATCCCAAAGTCTCTGATTTGGTAAGGGAAAATGTGGATGTGTAGGAGGTGGGGGTGGACAGGGGATGGGTGAAACTCTAACCAGGTCACAAACCATTCACCTCAGTAACAACCCTTAGTTGAGAAGCATTTATAATAAATATAATTAAAGTATTTCCAAACAATTACCTTACCAGGTACGCTATCAGTTCCACTTGACAATAATAAGTAAAACAAGTTGGTATGTGCTTAACAAAGAATTGCATTAAACAAATTACAACTGACATAGTCTTACTACCCCTAAAAGCTTCACCAAGTCTAAACATATCACGGGGCAAGAATCAATTATCATAACAGCACTCCCGGCCTCCATCTTACATCAACCCACAACAATAAGTTTAATCAGGTGTAGCAATCAAGAGTGTTCAATTCCATTCAATCAGCACCACTGTACAACATACAACTCAATGCTTTAGGTTTAGTAAACTTAACATCAATAGATTGAAGCATATCTCAGCTTACACATCATTATTTAGTGAAACACCACCTGGCGTCTTTATCCTCCCTGTGTCACTGTTTGTGCTTGTATTTTTATCTAAACTCCGATAGGCTTTACTTTGGGATTTCAGCTGAAAGTGCAGTTAAGTGAGATGTGCATTATTCCATTTAAACTGAACTTGACTTGTAATGAGTTTACATTATACTAACTGGAGAAACGCTGGTTTGAGGGTCTTGTGATACTTTGTTGTGTGAAGTCGAAGCAAGTGACACCATTGTGGCACTTAAAAGTTTGCACAATGTCAAAACCAAATTTTTGTTGCAACAATATTTTTTTATATACCAGTATGTTAGGTCAGTCAAAATTTCTACAAAGTAATAATTACTGTAACCAAATATTCACCCATACCTAATTTCTCCTAAAAAACAAAGATCCCGAAAAGGGTAAGCTCATATTTGATACTTTATCGGATCAATTTGATCCTTTCTATTTAAGAGTGTAAGCCATAGTTTGAGTCCCCACAAATACAGTGAAAACTATTTATATTCTCATGATGAAATAGTTGGGATTTTCCAGAGTAGATGGTGAGTATTTACCCTTAAACAGGCATTCATTGTTAGTATTTGTTAGATTACCATACACTATTCTATATCAACTTAGATACCTAGATAAAACTAAGCACTGATATAGAAACTAGGCCAATACAATCCTTTACACATCTTATATCAAAAGTATAGTGTTTTAGTACTTGAGTACCTGAAATTATACTTATTGACAGGTTTTTGTTGTTTTACTCACCGGTAGCAAAGTGTTAAAAGTTATTTATCATTGGGATTTTTTAACAAACTAAATTTGCATGCAGTTTTTTCTTCCAATATCTTGAAGTTCAAATTAAGAGTTTTGACTTTGTGATATTTTATTTCTTTTATATAGGCATATTTTCTAATTCAGATCGTCTTATCTCACTCTATACAAAGAAATTATCTCAGAAACATGTTTGTCTCAAAGTGGTTTGTATGAACTGAAAATATTGTCTTTGATAATCATCATGATCATAAGTAAAATGAACCAAAATGACATTGTCAGTTGCCTGCTAAGAACTTAGAGCTGCCCCAGATCACCGCTAACTTTTGAAGTAAATTTAGCAGACAACTAACACTAGCAGGGTTTCATGAATAACAACTAGTTGTCAGCTAGGACTAGCAGACAGTTTAAGGGACTTTTAGCAGCCAACTAGCGCTAGCAGGGTTTCATGAATATGGGCCCTGATGTATAACAGAAGTTACCGCTGAAATTGATTAGGTGCCAGGTCTAGATTGGTATGTGTGTCAACACATGATATGGTGTCAACACATGATATGATGTCCTATTCATGTGTCCATGCATTGCAAGTGTTGAGGGTAAGTGTGGGAGAGAACCATATATATTTATAGCTATGAAAATATTTGCCCAATAATAAACTATATAGGCTACAAATTGCTTTTCTACTTTTGTATCAAAAGTTGTAACCTGTTTTCATGGGTCCCATATAACCTGGAAATTTACAATTTCAAAATCAACTCAATTTTTCTCTCCTCTCTCTCATCCCATCAAATGGTGCTCCTACGCCTGGAGTGATTTCACTACATGCAATCTAACTGTCAGTTTGTGTCATGTGACTGATCCATCTACCTGTTCCAACATCATTTTCTGATGTTTGTTCAACTTGTTTCATGAGATGAAAAGCTACGTCGTTTTATCAGACAAGATAAGGCCATGTGGTAGAATTGGGGTCGCTTTACACCGAAAGGCAATATGTTTACTTCACGATATCTGACAGATAGTTTGCAATACTTGATGGAGTGGGGTACCCAGTACCATTTACTTTCAAACAATGCAAGGTAGTTTGTCAAAATCAATATCTAAACTTGTGAATGTAATAAAGCAGTGGTAGTGGAAGAAGATGCTCATAGAATGCTCAATGACATTTATTTACTAAAGCAATGATTTAATATAAGCAACCAAAAAAGATAGCACATCTATAATAAGCATTCCCTCATAATATACTACCTACAAAAGACAGCTTTTATATAGCATTACTGCTACTAGGTTAAGTGATTAATTTGATGCTTGAGATGGTCATCAGCAAATACAAAATAAAAGTTACTAAGTTAATAAACTCAAAAGTTGAAAAATGCATTGTTTAACTTTAGTGAAAACTGTCAAAAACAATTATCACTATTTAGTATTTATATTGGGAATAAACATTTTAAGAATATACAATCACATATGATTTAATTAGCAGTCATTGTTTAATTGTTTAATTATATAATAAACTTGCCCTACATAAAATCAAATACCTGCCTTAAAACAATTCTTTTCACAGATACACTTTTCACATAGCATAACTAACTATTTACATTGTTATCAATGAACCAAGTAAGAGTACTTTTCCCATCCAGCTCCTAAGTATCTCAGTCAGGGAGGATAAATTGAATCAGAAATAACTATCATTTCTCTAAAGGGTTCCTTCTTGTGCATAGTCGTCAGTCTGGCCATTTTAAATTTGATAATGTTACATTCCTTTAGAGTCGTTGACCCAATCTTCAGTCTCAATGCACAGTTGTAATAAGTGCTATCTCAGAAAATAGTTGCAACTGAGTACTTTGTATTTTTACATTTGCATTGGAATACATAACTGCAAGAGTACATTTAGTTTTCTTTATTCTAGGTAATGCTGGTATCCACAATCATTGGTATCTTGGGTAAGAATTTAAAATGTGAAAATTGAGTATTGAGGAAATTCATGGCTAATGCACTGGGCACCATTAAACAAGTGTTCAAAATATCAACAAACCTCAAAACAGTTCAAGATGATCACTAAACATATAATCATCATAATAATTTCACTACTCACTATTTTGGCCAAGGTATTAAAATGATGTGCTACTTACACTTTCAAAAATATAAAGCATGCAATTACATGTGTCCAAAAATAACATGGCATCATACAAATTTAAAACAACAATATCATTTCCATTATTGCAGAAATTAATTAAAACATTTGTTTCTTCTTTTTGTTTCTATAAAACAGTAAAGATTTGATAAAATATGGTACAATGACTTTCACAGACACAAGAAATGCTTTCAGCTACGACGCATACCTGACATGCGGTTTATAATAGTTCATACAACTCCTTAAAAAGTCTTACATAACACATCTGAGAAATCTTAGAAATAATGCTCCAAGCTATCTTGACAAGCCTACATTTGGCTTTTAATAGATGTATATAAACGATAGATTCATAATATAAATCTGTCTCTATAAAGAGTAGATATGATCTTTTAAACACATTGAAAGAAACAAAAATCATTTTAATTTCCTCAGTCTTAGAAATCAATATCTGTATTTTCAATATAAAATCTGTTAAATAAATATGAACTTTAAAATGATATCAATGCCTGACAAAACTGAATCAATTTCTTCCAATTTTATGAACAATATGAATTGAAGTGGAATTTTTTTTGACAAAGTTATTTCATCTGACTGTAAGACTAGAGGATTTCTGAAGCACCGTTTTGCTTTGAAGTTGAGAGGCCTCATTCAGTTTAGGTGATGAAGTAATGAGCAATCTTTATTTTGGGAATGCTGGCTCCTGAGTATTATAAAGTACTTCTCTGAGTTGATGTGAAAAACACTCACATTTTTTTTTCACATTAGGTTTGATTAAATATATATATGGCTACCTCTTCTTTTCCTCAGTTTTAGGAATCAATATCTGTATTTTCAATATAAATTCTATTAATAATAAGATAAATATGATCTTTAGAATGATATCAATGCCTGACAAAACTGAATCAATTTCTTCCAATTTTATGAACAATATGAATTGAAGAGGAAATTTGTTGACAAAGTTCTCTCAGCAGACTGTAAGACTAGAGGAGGATTTCTGAAGCACAGTTTTGCCTCCAAGTTGAGAGGCCTCATTCAGTTTAGGTGATGAAGTAATGAGCAATCTTTATTTTGGGAATGCTGGCTCCTGAGCATTATAAAGTACTTCTCTGAGATGATGTGAAAAACACTCGCATTTTCTACATTAGGTTTGATTACAGACTGAGGGTTACTCAATAAATGGCGGTCTCTTCTTTTGGAATATATTTAAATTTATTCAAGAATATTGGAGAGAAAAATATAGGCGATTACATTAATTTTCCAAGCTACATTAGCAGGAATACATTCAAACAAACATGCACAAACATAAACCCGAACATATAATTTCAGTAAATTCATTTCAGTGTTACATTCTCCTGCATTTTATTCATTAAAATTGATGTAAATTACAAGAAACAATAGTATCACCGAATAATTGATGCAACTCATACTAACGATTATATAATTAAACAACTGAAAAAACATACGGCTTCTGTATTAACTGAGCCAACTCCAAAACAACCTGGTTTCAATACAAACCCAATTTTTTCTTCACTTTAATTCATGACCTAATTCTTGAATCAATGTCACCAGCTTCATTTCCTATAATTAGCAGGATAATTAACATCAATTTAGTCTTAAAATGATCACTTAAAGTGATGTAGTAGTGAGGTGATTAAGATTTACTGCAGAGTGCATAATTAAATGAGCCTTTATGTTGTTACATTTTCATGTTAAATTTGTCTGGTATATTAGGATAAAATACAGCAAGGGTGCTGTTGAAAGTGAATACCATATGAATATGGATGCTAAGGTTAGATCATGGATACAGAAAAAATGAAAGTTTTCTGCAATAAAAATATATTGATTTTGCCATGAGGTTCGAACATTTATTTAAATTATCTATTTTAGATAAAGAATTTGCAATTGCTAGAGTAAAGCATTAAAGCTCAAATGGGCCATTTCTAAATCAAATGAGACAGGTTTTAAGTTTTGCAACAGTTCACAAGCTAAAGGATTACAATAGTTAATGAAATGTGTAAGAAAGAACTACCTGATAAAACTTTATCCTGAAGAAAAATGGGGGTTTATACTCTAAACTAGATAGATAAGTGCTTAATATGACATTAAAAACTAATGAAAACAAAAATCCACTTAATGAATTCATGGATTTATCTCATTGTTCCTTTACACAATAATCCAACTTTTATTTTATATTCTTTGGATTATAACTCAGAAACTACAATGATCATTATTTTCTTTAAGGTACTAAGAAGTGATGTTTTTAGTCCCCTTTTGACTCTGCTCTATAGTATACACTTATAAAAAAAGTTATCTAATTTAAAAGTGTGTGCAACAAATGGATTTTTGTTGATTAATACAATTAACAGTATTATGTCAAAAAATCCATAAACTAATCACTGACTAATATATGTAGAAAAACAATGTCTTCTCTCTTTCAAAACTCCATGCACTGTTAAAGATTTATCGTGGCATCCCTGAGGAGAAGGAACATAAACGGTGTTATCAAAGCATGATCAAATATGCAAAACAGTCTTGACAAACAGAAAGTTTGAATCTATGAAACATTTAGTAATATAATGCACTGTTAATGTTGTAGTAATTGGTCCTATCACATTTGGGAAACATTTCAACAAACTTAGCTGGCTGAGAGTATATATTTAAACAACTCACCCTATTATAAAATCACTCAAAATTTTGTACATCTGTTAATTCTAACTACAGCATCCTCTATAAAGGATTTCAACACAGCAGTGATAATGGCCAGTGCCTTTCAAAGTTTTCAAAATGTACTTGTTTAAGAAAAAAAAAGTTAAGGGAAAATGTTGATGTAAATTTGAAAAATAGCAATATTGTTCTTTGCTATTACCAATGAATTTATGTGGTAAATTACACATCTTAAATCTTTCTTTTTTTTTTGGCCAGGTTTGTCTTTTTTATGATTTTCTACTTATTGCTGATGAATATTTAAAATAAAAAAGGAAAACAATATCATATCATGATAATAAAATAGATTGTCTCATTCCAAATGGGTTTTAAAAAAAAAAATAAGAACAAAATTTTATACTAGAAACTAACAAAAATGAAAAAAGTTCAAACAATCGGAACAAACTCCTTTAATGTGATATCTTACTTTTATTGGTGATTTTGTCAGAGCTATCTATATTTATTATTTTCAGCTGTTTAAAAAAAACAATTAAAATCAAAATAGAAAATTAAAAGTATGTCATGTCATGATACCTGATCCATTTTATCATGTCATATATCATCACATGGATGCAATCAAATGCAGTGGCACAAAATAAAGCTTAACTTATGTACTGAGATGTGATAAAATTCCCAATCTCATTTAGTTCATCTTCCCCAATACAATTTTATTTTCACAATGATTAGACTGAGATCAATAATACCACACAAATACATTTTTATCAGCATATCACCCTACATCTGCATTGAACACTTAAATCTTTATCACTACTACCAAAAACTACTAATATATTATGTAACTATCAACAATTGCAATAAAACAATCAGTAAAGCAAAATCATATTGCCTACATTCCATGTTATTATATTAACATTTTGACCTGACCTAATTTTCTTACATTTTTCTAATTGGCACAATTTTGATAAGCTTTATCATCTTACTCCTGTGAGGATGTTGTGATCTTTTAAGAAATCCAAAGGGACCTGAGTCAGTCTGTCATCAGTTATCCAGTATTTTAAGAGTCACACACCTAAAACATTGAGCTCAGGTGACAAAAAAAAAACTTGTTTTACATTTTTTTGCGTTTTGGAAGATTTTTTTTTTTTCGTTTTGACAAAATCTTGTAAAATCAGCCGTTTTTTTGCAAATTATTTTAGATAATTTTGTCCTAAATTTTTTTCTCAAAAGTTTTTTCTGATTTTTGGTTCATTTAAGGCAAAAAATATTTTAGAAAAATGACTTGAAAGGTCCGCCTGCTCATAAAACGGGTTTTATTCCCCGTCACCTTATCAATGCCACTATCCACTTACAAGTGATACAAGCGGTGGTGATTATTTAGCTTTCCTAAAAGTTAACAAAACTATTTAAATCATTAGTATAATTTATAATAAACTATTATTTTTTATATATTACTACAATCTCAAGACAAAACTCACAAGATGTGATACAAATACTACAAACTTAATTAAATCAATTTAAAACCCATCCTAATTGATATACAATGTAAAATATCATCATAATATGCACAATTGGTCAGCTAATAGATGATGTCATCATAAACAAAACAAATCATATGATAATTTTAAAAAACAACTTTGAGACAGAAATATGCCGATCAGTACATCATAGAATCCATCCAGTATTACTTTGACATCCAATCCCTCAAGAAGGCAGATGAAGTCATCCAATGGCCAATCTTAATTTACCATCTCATGGGTGGGTGGGACAAACATAAGTGCATCAAAAGTATCCCTCAAGTGACAACGAATATGGGACAAATTTAAAAAACAAGATAGACGAATTGACACACAATTGTGACCAAATATCAGTATCCCTTTGAGCAAGTCCCAGAAATAATACGTCTTTTTATGAACAAGCTCTTATATTAGTATCATGTGGTATCTTCATATATGATTATTGCCATATAAAAAAATCTAGGTCACTACGTTATTCAAGCAACATGTATTATAGCAATATGCTTATTTTAATTCTTTGATAGTCATTTTGAATTCTAATAGTCTGACTGAGCGTTTAAGTCATCGTAATTACCAGGGGCCGTAATTCATAAAACTCCCTTACACTTAAGTGCAACTTTTACACTTAAGTGCAAGTGTAAGTGAAACACTTAAGCGTTTCACTTAACTTAAGTGATTCCCTTAACTTTAAAGCCCAATTTCTGC